>JAOQGH010000002.1:3015157-3039656 GCA_025769975.1 Gallinago jamesoni | reverse complement strand
CCAGGCTGGATGGGGCTTGGAGCAACCTGGTCTGGTGGGAGGTGTCCCTGCCCAGGGCAGGGGGTTGGAACTAGATGGACTTTAAGGTCCTTTCCAACTCTAATCATCCTATGATTCTATAGCACCTCAGTCATGAGAGCTAACTGGAGATTGCAGCATGATCCGTAACCGAGATTACTCCCTGTCCCTAAGCTGTTATCTCAGCTTCCATTCCCTCAGCAATGTCTTCTAAAGAGCAACCATCACAACATCACACCACACTTTGGGGAAGACTGCAAGACACCACATCTCTCATATGAGAAACAAACAAGAACTTTAAGTGAATTTAGTCATTTCGCATCCAGATGTTGACACAGCCGTGTCCACATAGCCAACTACATCGCCAGCGCTGCGAGTGCTGCAGCGCCAGAGCAGGAGGAAGGCCAGCTTTTAGGGGAACTGTCAGTCAAAAAAAAAAAAAAAGAAAAAGAAGCCTTCCTCTCCTCTCCTTTTTGGTTGTCTTCCAACAGAAATACAGCTCTTACAACTAGCAGGAAACAGCGGAGCGATAGCCAAGCTTCTAGCTGAGGCATCCAGTTAAAGCCCCGTTATCCAAAGAGTCCGTAGTCTCTAGCCAGAGATTTAACAGCAGCTTCTAGAGATTTGGCAAAACCTCACACAGGGCAGGGGCATTCAGATCCTTTCTAGTGAGACCCACTCCTTTCTCCTCATCTTTTGCACTATTCAGAGATTTTTAGAAAGTAGGGCTGACAGTGGCAAACACCACCACCAAGAACTTTATTAGTGTGTTTAGTAGCAGGCTTGTGTGTATTGGTCAGCATGGAGCTGGAGGCAGAGAAATTTCTGTTAAAAGGAGATCTGGCAGGATTTTGGCATCTACTAAGCAGCCAGGAGTTGTTTCCAATAGTCACCTCGCTCCATGAATCTATTTCTGCCCCTTATCAGTGCTTTCTGCCAGTTAGGTAGAGAACATTTACTCATTTTCTCCTGCCTTCCTAAACTCCAGCATAGTCACTGACGTTCCAGTTGCATTAAAAGATTGGTTTTTTAAATTTCTCTACGCTGTCCTTGTGCGTTATCGCCTGCTGTCAGATGCTGGTGGGGCCAGGCAGCTTCAGGCAGGCCTTAGCAGAGCAATTCGTTACGTCAGCACCTTGTTAAGAAAGACTATCTCTAAGAACAAGTGCACCAGGAATGCTTCTTGAGAGAGCACTGCAGCAGAACAAGTGGCTTTCGGGAGGCTTTCAGACTTTCTTTAGGGTTTGCCAGCTTTAGGATCTGTTTTCTAGCAGAAACACCGACTCCTTTGCAGCCTAACAAGATGCTTCCTTTTCTGAGCAACCCTGTAGAAGCTCACCATAAAGGCCTAAGCTGAAGGACACTAAAAAAACCAGGTCCATCTCAAACAAGAACAAAGCACAAGAGCCCTCATAAGAACACAGCTGGAGTGGCTCACACCAACACTTTATTTTAGCCCATGCTGCCTAGAATGTCACAGCCTCCAAACACGTTTAACTTAGGGATGTTCCAAGAATTGATGTGGTCCATCGGGCTCAGTAACCCTCAATGGAGATCTCCATTAAGCATTTTTCCTCTCTTGAGATAAAGTTTTGCACCCACAACAGCCTTTACCCACCAGTGGCACCATCCCTTAACCAGGCCATGGAAAAACACCTCCACTTGTTCACTGGGAACGTAGCTCCAGCTAATCACATTTGTTTAACTAGGCTCGTGCATTTGATGAGACAGCAAATGGCTGGTATCTACCCCTTACACAGGCTAAAGCATCAGAGCCTACCTACTTCCTTGCTGGGTCCACACTCCAAGTCTTTGACCATGCTTGTTGTCCTCTTTGGACCTTTTCCAGTTCTTCAGCATCCTTTTGGAGACAACAGGCCGTGACCTGCGTGCAGCGATTTAAGACACAGGTAAGTCATCATAGTATCATACCAAAGTAACTTACAGGTACCTTTTTAAAGTGTATTAGCAACTTTGTGAAGAAGGGAAGCCTCATCTGCTTTCACGCATGTTCATCGTGTGGCTCTTGGGCATCAAGGCCAGTCTGCTCCCAAAATGAAGTCATCACCTGCAGCCGAGAGGCCAAATCCTCTATCATCCCTTATTTTGTACAGCGCAGCAAACTAATGCGAGAATTTGAGGATCTTCCCTGGCCAACAGCAGCAGGGAGGGGAAAAGACAAAACACACACAGCTGCTACCCCAAATAAGCTGAAATGAGCAAAACCTACTAAAAATGTCGTTGGGATGTTAAGGTGTCCCCTCTACACCTGTGCAAGCATTAGGAGCACAGAATGTAATCAACAGTATGAAATTAAGACATTTTCTGTTTTTCAAGGTCCACACCCCAAGTAGGAGAAACTGTAGGAGTCTCTCCTACACATAATGTACACAAGTCTAACTTTAGGGCAAGGGCAGATTTGGTTAGTTTGCATCTAAAATTTAAGGACAGAGGGAAAGAGTACTCATTAACTTTATTACCTTTAAAGAAGTGGTTTGTCTTTCTCCTTGGTCTCTTCCTAAAAAAAGAAATGCTTTTTAACCAAGATGTTTCTTGTGGTTCAAACATAAGTTTTCAATGCAAGTTTGCTATTCTTAGGTATTTAAAGCAATTAACAGTCGTTTTGCAAGGGCCAGCTGTTAGCAATTCTAATGCCTGTGCCTGCTTACTGGGGGCAGCTGGAAAGACACACACCAGAGCAGCAAGGAAAGCAAGATTACTAGCATAACTGCTATTAGCCTAGAAATACATTTTCCAGGCACTTTGGCTTGAAAAATCTTTTAGCAATATGAGTATTTTACAAACCTAGATTTAAAAAAAAAAGGAAGAAAAAAAATCTTAGCAATGCAGGACCAAAGATTTACCTATTTTGCAATCTTGCCCATGCAAGAGGTCACCAGTATTTGTTGCCACTGCTTTTTCCCCTCCTTGCCTGCTCCTTTTCTTTGCTCATCTTGCATCAGGAGAGTCTCGGGGATTCACTTCCTCTGGTGGCCTGCCAAAGCTCAAATTAGCAAGGAACAGGAAGCTGTCAGAGATGCATTTATATGGCCAGGCCTCCACGTCGCTCGCAGGGTTGCTGCTTGCACGGAGTACAGTATCTGCAGGGAACAAAGAACAGTTTATAGATGCAACGCACACAACTCAGAGCCTGCCTCAAAAATACTTTACGAAGAAGCAACTCAGTGCTAAAGTGGCAACTGATATTTGTGCTCCTTAAGTTAAATAATTACATGAATAAATGACAAGAAAGCCTCTGTTATTTTCAAACTCCTCTTCCCTGCTTAGGTGCTGTAGAAACATCTAATTGTGCTGTGTGCAATCACAAGCAGGTGTATGGACCCACAGAGGAGGCACAAGGAAGCTCTCATATACTGCATGGCTTCCCACCAGTCAGAGCAGTCACAAAAGTGACTCTAATTTTCTCTGCATATCTTTCCACAGCAGAGAGGCCAGGTATATACAATTGGGCTAATCCATGACTTTTTTTTTTTCAGCTGAGTATAGCAACAAGAGGCTTAAGCACTGCACTGCCTTCAAAGGAGTCTTTACACTGTATCACAGTGCTCTGGCTTTTAATCCTCGGTGTGGATAGGGGTCCACTTACCAAATCACTGATGGCTTTGGGCTGAAGAAGGTTGAAAGGCTGTCCCAAGATTTGAGGTCCAAATTATCTCCTCTAGCTGCTTCCCTCTAAAGACAGCTCTTCGTGCAAGATCCATTTCTGGGGGTGGTTAGGGTCAATAAATCTGTTGGTTTGTTTTAACAGTAGGGTGGATACTTCCCTCAGAGATTATATTTCAATCCTTTATCTTATTAAGGGAAGATGTGTTTTGTCCATTAATTCAATTAGCCTAGTAGATTAATAAGATTGGTCTCGCTCTGTTTCAGGAAGCACACAAATAGCAGTCAAGCATAATTAAACAGAAACTTGTAAGTAACTCTGGTAACAAGAGTGCTATTTCCCTGCATAATCTGTTTATTATTTTTACAAGCTATGCTCTCAGATTACATGACGTGAATTCTTAATCAGAATGTCTGGATTGGAAAGGCTGCCCTGAAAACATTTACTTTCGTATGTTTATAAAATTCTCTTTGTGCTAAATATAGGCAGGTAGGTTCCAGCCCAGAATAATGTTTTCAGTACTTGAGAGGAATCTGTTTGTTCAGTTATAGAGGCATGAAAAATATTTGTCATTATTCTGACATCTGTCTTGGCAAAGTGCACTTTCTGATCAGAGCTCCTCACTTGCAAACTCAGCTGTGGCTTTGGGTGCTTGAGCACTAAACAGCCCGGTCCTTTGGATACAGCCAGGTCTTGGCATATTTTCCTGTTTGAGGACATATGGTCCTTAACTTTAGACAATGCTCTTACATTACTGATCTAAAAAACAGAGAAGCTTAGGGAGGGGGAAAAAAAAAAAAAAAAGGAAAAGAAAAAGAAAGTAAGAGGAACAAACTCCTCTGCTAAGAACAGCTCGAATTACTGCAGTAGCATTGCTCTCATAATAAGTTCTGCTTGGCAAAATACAGCACTGTGGATTTTTGATAGAGTGAAGCAGGTGGGGAGGGGGGAAACAACAAAAAACAAGAGTTTTACTCTCAGGCAAACTCACTGACTCCAGGAGTTAATCAAAGCCGGTGCGGAACTACATTTCCCAGCGCTGCCGGTGGGGGAAGAGCCGCTCAGAGCCACTCGGGCTGGTTGGGGTGGGAGCCCCGCTTCCAGCTGAGGTCAAGGTGGGATTCCCATTGCCGATCCCTGCTGCTGGAGGCGGCGTTCCTTCTGCAGGGAGCGCAGTAAGTGGGGAAAAGCCGTGGGGAGCGACAGGCAGGGATTCCACCCACTCACACCCCCCCCGCCATGCTCCGGCCGGCTGCGCGGCGTGGCCGAGACTCACGTGGGAGCTGGGGCTGGCCTCCCAACATCAAGTTTTCAGCAATCCTCACCAAAATCTGCCATCGTGGCTCCTAGGGAGGAAGGGGTTAAACGCCTGCACACACTGCATTTCATCCTGCCAGGTAACAGGCTCTCCCCTCTTCTTGTCCCCAGCTGGTCTCATCCAGAGCAAAGTGCAGAGCCCTTTGTAAACTCCTGGATGCAGAGATTTTTTTTTCCCCCACACGCCAGGCCACGGGAGACAGGGGGGGGTGGGTGGAGAAGCGACGGCCACACAACCGTCGAGACACAAAATCGTTTTCGACAGGGTCTCTGCAGCCCAGTTCCTGCTGCCGCCGGGGCTGAGTGGGGACACTCACTGCCCCCTCTCCCCAGGGATCGTCCTGGTGAGGACGACCCTCAGCTGGGACGGTGGGAAAGAAGGATGGGGACAGATGTCGGGAGACTGCAGAAACTGCCTCTGGGTGCAAACAGGAGCCTCTGCTCAGGCTCGGGAGCCACCACTGACCTTTACCAAAAGGAAGGACTCGCAGCCTCTTCTTTGGCTCTCCTTATCTGTCTGTACATCGGAGCAAACGTAACTTCCGCCTTAAAGGGCTTCGAGTTCTGCGCTTGAAAAGTGAAACATTCAAAACAGTCATTAAGGATTACAAATCATAGGTCTTTTTTTTGTTTCGTTTTGTTTCGGTTGAATGCTGGAGATGGTAGCATTTCTGGCTGTTTTCTGACAGCCTGCAGCTGAGTTCAAGCTGCAGTCTGTGACTGCCTGGGCAGTAAACGTGGTAGCATGCTTTGGCACACACACACACAAAAAAACCCAAAACCAACAGCCATTCCTAGCTGGAAGTGATCCAATTCAGCTGCAACTGCTGTCTCTCATCTAACTTGGGGAATTCTCTGCAGAAATATCCGCAGCTGATATTTTGTCTTTCATTCCCTTCTGGCACTGCTGCCTTTCCCACAGATCTGCTGTGCGCTGCGATAGGATGTTCCATTGGATGGAGGCCATTACAACTGTGTAGGAAACAAACAAAGAGGGCTGCCACCTTCCCTGCTCTTTTCCCCAGGGACATAGAAGTTTAGGGCAGGAACATCTTACAGCAATTTCTCCAAGACCCGTGCATACTAACAGCTGGAAACAAACCGAGGTATCTTTAAATAGTCCTAAATTTTGCCTGAGATGGTTTGATCAAGACCAAAGTGATCACTTTAGAAAGCAGATGCCAGCACTCTGCAGACTGTGAGAGGGAGATTTCTGGTAGCAGTAGGATATTGTACCTTTTAAATCAAACTTAACTTTGCAGGGCTGCTGCCTTACGCTCTGTGCTTCTCTTTTTAGACAGAGACAGCAACCCATAGGTGTTGGTTATGGCTGCAATTTATCAAGCAGTGTATAGAAGAGCTTCCTCTCTCGCCTGCAGGTTACACTCCACCTATGTTAGAAGAATGAGGTAAGATCTCTGAGTTTCTTGTGTGCAGTGAGAAGACCAGAGTTTTGCACTCTTGTGTCCGCTGTCACAATCTAACCAGGGGGGTTAATCTTTTAACAGCAGCAATAACATAGCAATGCTCTGGGAGCTCTGTTAGTGATAACTGCCAAAACCTCTCTACTCCCTTCACCAGTGATAAGAACCGTTTCTTTCAGGCTGAAGTTCTGTTAATGAATGGCTAAACTTGTTGTCCTAGCTAAAGATCTCTTAAAATACAAGATGCTGCTCACCTCGTTTTAAGCACTTACTTTAAAGAGCCTGCAAGAAGCACATCCTGACACCCTTTTTTTCCAACGATTGCTTTTCCTAATCAGGCCACGGCCAACTTCAGCTTGGTCTTTCCCCATGGAGTCAGTATGACAGGTAGAAGACACCCTCCAGGAATGCATGTAGCCTGGTGGGAAGCATATTCAACATCTGAAGGGCTCAGTAGCCTTGCCCGACAGGACTTGGAGCCATCCAGATCAGGGGGTTGATGCAAGGGAAGATCCTGCACACAGATGATCATGTCTACAAAGCAGATCTCTTGGATTAAAAGACTGGGTTACTGATCTTCTCAGATGTCCGAGACTTGAGGCTACCTGTGGGGAAGCAAAAATGTCAAGATTTTCTGCCACATGGCACCTCCACTAGAGCCTACAGCCCACCAAGGAGTCAAAAACTCTAGAAGCATGTGTAATATGTAAAATCTGTAGTGTGCGTTCAGCCTGCCCCCCACTGTGTGCAAAATAAACGCAACACAGGTAACCTCAACATGATCTGGAATTCACCTTCCCAATTCTTTTCTCACTGCAGATACTTAAACGAGCTAAAGGAAGATGATAGCCTTTGTAGACAAGCCCAGGCCTCAGGAACTTTCTACCTCTTTCACAACCTCTCCCCCTTCCTGCAGAAAGCTGGGAAGAAGTATTTGGTCCCACAGCTCGGTGCAGCAGGTAAGCAGTGTCAGGAAAGAAACACCTCCTGGATCGCGCCGCTGAAATGATACAGAGTCATTTCATTTCCAATAAGGAGTTGAAAAAAATCTCTCAAGCTGTGCAAGGCCATCCTGTGATGTGCAGCAATATTTGTTAGCAACCATAGACAAAGACTATTTCGAGTTAAAACCTTTGCGTGCGGACACAAGCTGATGCTTTTCACATCAGTATCAGCACGTACCTTATCTATTTTGGCATAATCAATTTTCAACATTGGGGACCATGCCTTTTGAAGACAAAGGGCTGGCAGGAAAAACAAGCAAGGTCTAACTGACAAAGGTGATTTGGCATAAGGCAGGAAGAGTTTTCTTTGAGAGCAAGGTATTGGCTGGTGAAGGACAAAACCAGAATGGAACGGCTGCTCCCCCAGCATTGCAACGTTTGCATCTTTTGCTTGTCGTGGTCAAAACTTCCAGCAGCTAGGAGGAAAGCCAGACTTCTGGTCTCCATCCGGGTGGGTCCACTTGCTCTCTCACATGAGCACCCTGCCTTGAGCCAAGATTGCCTATGCCTTGAAGATCCAGAAAGAACTGTGGTTGTACAAATTTGCTTTCATCACAGCTTTTTTTTTTCCTCCTTTCCCCTGCTCTTTAGAGATGAAAAAGATCCTGGAGACATTGAAAGAGACTGAACAGTGGATAGAGAAGTCGGTGCTGATCGGTTGTTCGGATGAGCATGTGCCACACTTTGCCCTGGATTTAGGTTGGGATAACTCCTCTTCCACCTGTGTCAGCATCGCGTTTGTTGCGCTGAGATGAAAATGCTGCCGAGGCAGCCTCCCTGGTCCTTGCTGGGTAAACATTTGGGGCCAGAGAAGACAGAGTCTCTGTAGGAGCCGTTGTGGGGAGGGTCAGAACTGCAGAACTGCACTGCTGATCCTGTGCCTGTGGCAGTAAAGGTGGGCTGGTGGCAGGTCACTTCACATTTGGGAATGTTACCACTGATGTGAAGTCACTTCCATGGGAACTTCCAGAAATTGTATACCGGAACAATGAAGGGCGTAAAGTTGGGATAATAACTGCAATTTATGAGATCAAAGATTTTGTTTGTTTGGTTTTGTTGTTTTTTTTTTTAAACAGGAGCTTTGGAGAAATCAGTCATTGAGTCTGAACTCAAGGGATCATTTACTGACATGCGAAAGGCTCTCTTTGTAGTGGATGGAAGTGATTCCTCTTTGCTGGCTTCGGTACTGTACAGGATTTTTTACTTTAAGAAGTTGCCATTTCTAACATCAACCCTTCTCTTTGTCTCCCGTATTGTTTTCTGATTTAGTAAATAATGTGGACGGACCTACTGTACACTTTTAGTGACCTAGGGAAAAACACACTGTACATTACAGCAGTTTTCCCAAATTTGCAGTCCCAAAAGCAAGCTGCAACAGGAAGAGAAACAGACAAGTGGCTTAAAAATGACCACTGCAAGTAGCCATTTGGCATCAAGCTGCTGTATGACCACTGTGAAACTTACCAGCAGTCACAGCAATCCCAGTTTGTCCTCAGCTTAATGACTATCAGGCACTAGTTTTCTGTAACCTTCTAGGCAAACTGAGTTTCATGAGCAGATCTTCTCTCAGAAGTGCTCTCTTTTAAAACTACTCCATTATAAGTGGTTATCTGCAGATGCCAGATGTTTGGAAGCCCTGAAAAAAGACCTGTTTGTGAAAATCAGCTGTCCTGAACCATAAGTAGAAATAGCTCATGTTTCTTTTCCTGCTCTATAACGTTTGTGGTGCTTGGGCTATTTTTCAAGAAGGTATTCAGTATTGGAGACTCCTTAGAATAGCTCAGTTCCCATTACTACTCCCATTGTATCCCAATAAAGAACAGCTCTTCCCCTCCTCCCTGGAACATGCTCAGATGCAACATCGATTGTAGAATCTGCCCTTTTTCAAAGCAGTTCCCTTACTTCCTTTACCTTCCTGAGGCTTCCGAACATGATCAGAGTTTATTCACATGACTGCATGCTGGGGGGAAGACAGCAAAATATTACTCAAGGGAGACTGCTCTGAATCATCTCTTTGCCCCAGCTATAACATATCCCTCTCGTTGTTCACAGGCTCAGTCCCTTCTCCGGTGGCACGATTCCCACCAGTACTGTAGCAAAACTGGGCAGCCCACTCAGAAAAACGTAGCTGGCAGCAAGCGTGTCTGCCATGCCAGCGGAATAACTTACTATCCACAGGTGAGCACCAGAACAGCAAAGGTAAGCAACGCAGGGTCTCTGTGGTGACAAATCAATGCTGCTGGGTCATGGGGAGGGGAGCCTATGAAAGGCAGCAGCCGTGCTCTGCACGTAGCTGGGGGTCTTTTCTTCAGTGTTCATCCAGTCACCCTCAGCCAGGTAGGAAAAGCAACCATTTTCACGTACCTGTTTGGTCTGAACTCTGCTTTGGTCTCTGATGCATTTGCTAGATGTCTCCAGTGGTTATCACCCTGGTGTCTGATGGGAGCCGGTGCCTCCTCGCACGACAGCCCTCGTTTCCCCAGGGGATGTACACCGCTCTCTCAGGCTTCTGTGACGTGGGTAAGGCAAGCTCTGGTCCAGTGTGGTGGCCTCAGACGTGCAGGGCGTGAGGGCAGAACGATCAAACAAATGCCTGTTCACAGGGGAGGACAGAAACATAGGTGGTAGTGGGGAGAAAATACTGGATCTAAACAGATCAGCGTTGCCATCCAGACAGAATTCAAAACAGTTGCATGTATCTGAAAAGAATGGGAATTATGGGTGGGTATCAGTTGCTCTAGTCCCTGATGGTAAATATAAGTATAAGGCTCCCCAGGCTAGAACCTTGGATACTTTTTTAGCCCATTTAGTGTGTAGCACAGTCTGGCTTAGAAGAAAAACTACAGACCTCTTGTTACAGGAAGGGAAATGGCTTAAAAAGGGAAATGATGAAGAGAGGCAGCTTTTTTCTGTCCACCTGTACGCAGACAAAGCTGTATGTAGGCAGCTGTATATAGACAAAGCCAAAAATGTCTCAATGCCTGTGTTTAAGGGAGGTAAGCGTTGTTGATGAATTTAATTGAGCATCCTGCTGATAAGTGTTTCCAGGTCAGCACAGTCTGAGCTCCTGTGTGTGCATGACTGGTCAGGGCTGGAACACCTGAGAAATGAGCACTCCTACATTTTCTTTGCCACCATTTGCTGCCCTGAGGCCAGGCTGTCCTCACCTAGCTTCAGTGGTTGCTTCTAGGTGAGAACGTGGAAGAGACAGTCCGGCGAGAGGTGGCAGAAGAGGTGGGCCTGGAGGTGGAGTCACTCTGGTACTCAGCTTCTCAACACTGGCCCTTTCCCAGCAGCTGCTTAATGATAGCTTGTCACGCGTTGGTGAGATCACAGCAGGCTGAGGTGAGCAGAGCCAGGTTCCCCCACAGCACTGCGCTCCCTGCTTTACATAGCAAAATCATTAGATCCTCTCTAAATGCAGTTTTCCATTGGACTTCTCTACAAGTGAAGAAAAAACTTCAAAATAATCATATCTTCTAATGCAACGTGCCAAATTATGCACAGCCCACTGTATAGAGAGAGCCCAACACCCCTATGGTTTTTCCTCTGAACTTTGCAGAGGAGGTACTGTTTAGTAGTAGTACCATATTTGCCATAGAACACACAGATTCTGCCATATTAATTGCTGTGCTCAGCTACCGGTACTTTGGAGTCCATGATGGAATAGGGCTACCTGATTTGTGGCTTCCTTAAGGAAACCATGACAAGAAAGCACTGGTGGATAGCAACATCCTTTCCTCTGTTGGCATCAGCACTTAATTCAGGCATGGATAAAGCACTCTGGGAATTCTAGCATAGGATCTTTGTGGGTGCAAGAACAAGCAAGGTACCGCTGCCCACATATAAATCTGATTTAAGGAACTGGTACTCTCTGAATTCTTTCCAGATCAGTACGAACAGCCTGGAACTCGAGGAAGCCCGTTGGTTTGGCCTGGAGGAAATAGTGGAAGGTCTCAAGAGAGAGCCCAGATCTTCAAAGCAAGACGATGGTAGTTTTTTACCCTGGTTCCCTCCCAAACAGGCCATCGCTCACCAGCTGATTTGCGAGTGGGTTAAGCAGCAGACTTCCCAGCCAGCTTAGGCACGACTTTGACAAGTCTGTGAATTCTACCAGAACTACAAAAGCTCAATACACAAGCTCCCAAAGTTACTGAAGGCAAAGTCAGTGTTACAGTGAAGACAGCACCAGGCTGATGGCAGTCTCACACCGAGATATATAGACCTACAGAGCCATTTCTAAACTGATCATCCTCAGACATCACCTCTGAGATCCCCTGACTTGCAGTAAACGTACAATAAAATACTTAGTTCCAAAGCATCAAACTTATTGTGAGCAGCTGCTGCTGTTGCCCAGCAAGCAGCAGAGCAGTGAGCCCCGGGCACCGATGTCCCATTTTCCTCCATTTTATCCATCTTGGATGGATATCAAACACAGACTCTTTCCAGAAGAAGACAATGGGACAGTGGCACCTTTCAGTGGTCACATTTACATGAATCTGGAAGAACTATCAAAAAAAAAAAAAACCCACAGAAGAAAAGCCACTGCCTGTATGCTCTCCACTTCTCCTGTTTCCCTTCCCATTCAATCTTCCATTTTCATATAAAACTTTTTTTTTTTTTTTCAAATGTTAAATGGACTCCTACTTCATTCGTGTCTGAGCAACTAAAAGTATCTCTAGAGGCACCATTTTCCCCACCAGGTAGAGTGTTACTTCCATCCCAAGGAAGAGAGAACAGAGCTATCTGGTGGTAGAGAGTGGAAGAGCAAAACCTATTTAGAAAGAACCCAGATAATGCAAAGGTGAGAGGATCTGCTGCAAGAAAGGACTGCATATCCAACAGAGGAAAGTTTTGAAAGACACAACGCCTCTTACCCCGTGCCAAAAGTCTGGGGCTCGCCTGGAGAGCTGGTCTCATTTTACAGATGAAATGGCCTTACTTCTCTGGAGGCAGAGTTCCAAGTCTGGGCAAGGAAAGCTTAGTGAAAGAGACAGATGTTAGATCTGCCACTGCTTCTGGCTGGCAGTCCTTTCTGCCTACTTGGTCAGAGTTCAAATGCCAAGACTGCAAAGCCATCAGTGCAGATACTTGAAGGGGGAACAGGAATGTATCTTTGACCACCACCATTAGTATTCACTGTGGGTGAAAGAACTTTGAGCAGTGGTAAAAATCCAGAGTCATGACACCTGAGCAATAAGTAAAAAAAAAGGCAGCTTTCTCACACCACTGAGACATGCTCAGAGTTAATTTTACTTTAGGAGGTTGGGAGGGGATTCCTTCAGGCCACGGGTGGCATGTGCAAACACCTTTCCCACCTTGACTAACTCTCACTCAATAAAACCCACATGTCAGAGCACGTCTTTCATGTTTGTGAACTCAATCTGTCAGTCTTCCTGGTAAGAATGTACAGCCACGGGCATTGCTTCCTCCCCTCCAGCCCAGCCAGACACACTGCAGGAGCCCCCACACCCCTGAACTTATCTGCAACACTCCTGCATCCAGTTTCCTTTGAACCACCTCTCACTTCTTCTCTTCATAGTAGTTCCTCCTGCTTTCTCTCCCATCACACTATTTTGATTCCCCAGCATTTATCTCTTCCTCTCATCTCTGGAATCTGCCATTTTCATTTTCAGCCTCCCTCCTTTCTTCCCTTTCTCTGCAGTAGAAGACAATGAAGAGTTAGATACCCACCAGCAAGATATTCCTCTCCCCTTCTTCCCCTCAGTGCCCTCCCAGCTCACCCTTACAGTGTTCATTAACATGCCCCAAGTTTGCTTCCTCTAGTTTGATGTACTTAGTACTTCCTAATATCCAGATATGATCTCTTCTGTTCTCCCAGGGGCAGAAACAGGACCAAGAAGTAAGAGCAGCAAGAAGTAGTACATGCGAGTGAAAGGAGGAACAGCTATATGACTTCTGCAGTCACCTGAGCTTTGTGTGGTTTGGTTTATGTACTTTCACAGTAAATATTCCGAGTGTATGTCTTTGTCAAACCAGCTGCAACACAACCAGATTCAACGTCAGAGAAAATTCACCTGTGTTTGCAAAGCACTGGGTTACTCTGCCTGTCAAATTGTTGGGTTTTTTTGTTTCTGGGGGGGGGGAGGGTGTGTTTGGTTTTTTTTTGTTTGGTTTTTTTTTTTTTTGGTTTGGTTTTTTTACATCAACATGCAGGCTATCAGCTGTAACCGAAAGACAGCAAGTGCAGACTGCTGCAGGCTCCTCCTGAACTGTCCCTTCTGGGTTGCTGACAAGAGACCTGTCCTGGCAGGGTGTCCCTTTGGGGTGAGGTGGGCACCACAGCAGAAGGCAGGCTGGTCGCTGGAGGTGGGATCGTTACTGCTGCCCCCTCGCCTGATGCTGGCGGGTCAGACGCTGCCCAGGCTGAAGCTGCTTGATATCCACAGGCTTTAGGACAACTCTTGCTGTCTGTCTGATACTTGGACTATACCAGGCCTTTTCCAGATTTCATCAGTTACTGCCTGTTTTTTACAAGAAGAAAGTTAGAGGAAAAGCAAAACTCAGGTTTTAAAACCGAGTTTTAAGCGCCTGCATGTTCCTTTTAATTATCATTAAGAAAAAAAGTCTGTCAAAAAAAAGTATTTGAGTAGATTGAAAAGAGCAAGAATAACTACAAGGCAATACCCTCATCATGTCTTTTGAAGAGCCTTAAATTTTAAACTGTTTTATAAAATCTTTAACCCTTTTGAGCTAGGTATGAAACAACAACGATGTTCCTGATGTTAAGAAAGCAGGAATTATTATAGGGAACACACAGCTATGAATAGGACAGAAAAACAAGATGAGAGAGACATTGTTCTCATTTGCATTTGCCTCAGAAATCTGTCTGAAGCCTGAATAATACTCACTGCAGTCAAGATAAAACATGTTCCATAAAGGCAGGTGACCTGGAAAAAGAAACAGGCAATTCCTGACAGATGCTTCTTCAACAAAACACAGCAGGGCTTTCCCACGTGACAGATATCAGGCAGGCAAAAGGGACACATATTTCTCTCAAAGCAACATATTTCTCTCAAAAACACATCTGTTAAACGAATCCTCTCTGGAGATGCTCGGCTTGTATAAAATCACTGAGACTCCACTGCTTTCAGAGGCTGCAAGGTCTTGGGACTTGCAGCAAGACCTACCACTGAAAAGCAGTCAGCCTGTGGCATTACAACCTGGTTGTTTACAAGTATTACCAAATATTCCCAGTTATTTGCCTTGAAAACACAGTTTTGCTGTGGAATTAATTATCCACTATTGGCACTTGGGACACATAATAGGGGACCTTCTCAATCCTCATGAGGCAGTAAACAGGTTCCTGAGCTGGTGGCTGAGGAACACACTTGATGTACATCAACTAAAGTGATGTTTTAGGCTCCACATCCCCTGGCTTTTCATGTTCTTCAGCAATTCACTTTTTTCAATAGCTCTGTATTCTGCTATTTAAGCCGAGAACCCCAACCACGGTGATGTTTTCTTAAGGTAATAAACCAAGTTGGGAAAAGAAGTACATTTCCATCTTAGACCTGCCAGAACAGATGCTCTTGTGTTCCATCCCAAAGACGTAAATGGCAAGAGGGAGGGCAGCTGTTGCTGCAGCTTTTGCAGCATCCAAGGGATGCCGAGGTGGTACAAAGGGCCTGCCCTGACTCCTGCTGCTATTAAAAACAAAATCCAGTTTCTCATATGAGTTGGGTAAGTAGCTACAGCAGGAGCTGCACAAACATTCACAAAAAAAATGTTTTGCCACCACTGGGACCAGCAGATGCCCTGGGGATAATAATTTCTCCTATACTGCCGTGTTAGGAAGGAAAGGTAGGAGGCAAGTGTTGTGCAAGGAGGGGATCTTTCATGGCAACAGAGGAGGCCAGCATCCACTTACACGGCAAGGAAGCTGAAAACAGTTTATTTGCAGGAGATTGATGTAAGCACAGGGACTTCAAATAGCAGGGAGTATCACTGACACCAAACCACGCTTGAACACAGCCAGCTGTAGTCAAACACCATTCCTCCTGAGCCACACCTCCTCCTCACTGACCAGACAGGAGCTGGACCCAAGCTGAAAACATTGCTAGCCCGTGGGCTGCTGACTTCTGACTCAACCACACACCCTCCATCAACACTGAGCAAATAAAGACCCGCTCTTCCCAGGCTCCTCATTATTCCATAGAGCTGCTTGGTGGGAAGAGTGGCAACAGCCAAATTGCCCAGGTTTGGGTAAAGTTTTAACAAGTTAAAGGTCTCTGCTGTCTCCTGGGAATATTTTTGATGTCATATATAGATGATGAAAGAGCCACTGTACCTGTCAACAACTACACCATTCAGTACTGGGGCTACAGGGGTAAAGCCACAAACAAGAAAACCACATTTTTGGGAAGGGTCAGAAGCTCTAGGATGAACAGATCTGTACAAAAGGCAGATGCTCAAGTGAGCAAGTGAATAAATTGTGCTGGAAAACCAATTCAGAATATAATGGAAACTTTGATAGTAATCCACTGAAAGGGACCCACATTGCACTTGTCTTCCCTAATTAATTGCACCAGGCTTCCCCCACTAGAAATACTCCATTTCAAAATTAAAAGGAGAAACACCTCATACATTACTTCAAAGCAGTGGAAGAGGAGCAGGGAAACGCTTATTCTTTGACAGCAAATTCTCTTGTGAGCAATTCCAGAAACTTGAAGGTCTCCACCGTGAACCTGCTAAGCAAATGTAAATAGTTGTAATAAGAACAGCCCCACAGAAATAACTCCAATTGATAGAAAAGTAGAATTATACAAGAAGCAAGATCAGCTGAAGCGCTTCTAAAAGAGCAGCTTTGTTCTGAATATCAGCTCAGAGGTTTTCTTCATACCCTACATTAGAAGGGCCCTTTGATCCATTTTGACCTTTTGTACAGGCCACGAGAGAGTTTAAATGTGATCGTGTTACTTTTTAAATTGAGTTACTTTTTAAAGTATCCAAACTTCATCTAGCTACTGACCAGTGAAGAATTTTATGTAGCTTCAGTGTTAAGCTACCTTTTTTGTTAGAAATCTCTTTTTAAGCTTCAAGCACATCCATTTTCCACCACTAACTGCTGATTATCTTCATCTGCTAGATTCAAGAACTCCTGCTACCCCAATTTTTCCAGTGTTGATTTGTTTAACCCAATCCCATTCCACAGCATCTTTATACTCCCTCATTCATGTTGTCCATCTTTAATACCTGTCCATCTTGCCAGTACTCTCCCCAAATTGTTGGCAAAGTAACTTATGCAACACTGATGGTGGACAAACAGAGGTAGCACAGTCATCATACCCTGCATCCACACTGATTCCATGCATTCACATACAGGGTCTCCAATATTTATGATACTGTACTGGAGCATTTTACAAAATATTTGTCATTTGCAAAAACAAACAAACAACAACTTGGAAAAAACCCAACCCACCATAAGCATAGGAAGTAGGGAAGTCAAAGCATTTTCTGTGCATTGGTGAAACTCACTTGGCATGGCAGTCAGGCACTGGAACTCCTCATCCAACCTGCATCCAAGTCCTATATGCAAACAACTTCTGCTACATTCTGCTTTGTCAGTTAAAATAATGCCAACGATTTACATCAAAAAAATAAAATTAAACAAAGACTTCAACTAAGTGGACTCCAAACCTTAACGTTTATAATAACACCACCACCGATAATAGTTATTATTCACTCCTTTAAAAGCAATTACCTATGCCTTCAGGATCAATCAGGCTTTTGTATCACTGAATACTATTTTTCTGAATAAGTTTAAAAAACAAAAAACTCAACCAACAAGCTCCTCTTCTACCAGTTAAGACACTTGATTAATTGTTATGTGGAAGAAAAAAAAAAAAGAAGACTGAGAAACTGATTCAGATCTGGCAGGGCTGTGTTCTTGCTGTCTGTAAATCAAGACTTTCTACATATTTTATTTCAAATTTATCTTGTTAAAACTAAATCTTCACATCTAGAATAGGTTTTTCCTTCCATGTGAAAGCAACATGCTGAATGCCTTCTAGTTACATTTTCACTGTAAAACAAAACTACACTGTTGAGACTAGGCTCACATACAGCTACTGCTGGCACGATACCAACATCCACCAATAATGGAATTCAAAAAACACCCAGTTACGAAAATGCTTTAACTCCAAGAACTTCCGATACTGCACTAAGGAAGTTATGCATACCTTCAAAGAAAAAATAATAATAATAATAATAAAAAAAAAAATCAACAAAACAAATCAACACCCATCTCCAGTAATCAAGTTGTATGTATTTAAGTTTAGTTTATTTAAATAAATTAGAAAAATAGCCAATATTTACATATTCAATCCAATTACTCTTCAAATCCTCCTGGGTTAATAAAGAACAGATTCTTAGAGTAATTATCAGAGGTTCTTACAATGAAGCATTTTACTTTTGGAAAAGCGATTAAGCGTCTGCTCAACATTTAACCAGCGTTCCTCAATTCACAAGAGACCGCTGTTCCCGTAACACGGCATTCCTCCACCTCCCCCTGAAGGCAGCAGCATTTTCAGAATGCAAACTGCTTTCCAGATATTGAAACCACCTAGTAATGGGCCAAAGGACATTTCCGAAACACAGCAAATTGGACCGTTAATTTGAAAAACTCAAGACAGGTTTTATTATAAAAGCTTCATTCAAGTCGCAACATCACTTTCTGATTTTCTGAAAACGTCAGCACTAGAAAAATCCAACTTCTATCCAAGATAGCATCCAAACAGACAGCTTTTGCCGGTAAATTCACTTTGCATCTTTAAAGTCACGTAACTAATGCATAATATGCTTTAAATTCAAACCTTTTGTCTCTTCTTCCAAATACTGCTAATCTTTCCGTGCTTCATTTCCTCAGTCAGTCATGCCTTCTGAATTAAGAATCCTTTTATTCTGTTGCTCCCTTAGCAGAGCCGACACGATCTGCGTTTTCAGGTAAATACACTCCCATGCTCTGTAAAATGTTGGAGGTTGGTCCCGCCAGTCCAGACTGAGCACTATAGGATTCCAGCAGGTTCGCGACGAGGTTCATATCCACATCAACTGGTGTCAACTCGGGATCTTCGGCTCCAGAATCAGGGCCAGTGTTTTGAGATGCAGTTGCATTACCAGAACCTGCCTATAGTAATCATAAAGAGGAAGTTTTATCAAATTGTATAAACAGGTTTAAAAAAGAAAAAGGCAAAGGCAAACCACAAGAGAAAAAAACCCAAAGAAAGCGTTCTGCAGCCAACAAAGTTCAGTACATTCCTCAATCTTGACAAGAGAGGAATTTAGTCACCAAATGCTCATGCCAGTTAAAACTCATCACTGTCATTAGACAGATTAAGTCCCAACAGAAGGACAGAGAGGGTTACCAACTCCTGGCTCAGCTTCCTACGTGACTAATCTACTAGAGGAACTCAAGAAGTCAAACTGGAGTTGCTTGCTTTATTATTCAAAGAGGGTAAAACAGGGAAATTAAACTAAGTCTTGGAAACAATGTGCAAGTTAAAGTTTAGCCAAGTTCAGGCTTGTTTGGTTTTTGGTGTTTTTTGGGTTGTTTTCTTTCTCAAAAAAAAAATATACCACAGTGCAACTGCAGCACATTTTGCTTGCGTGTGGGATTTTATTATTTCATTTTCTTTAATAATTAGATAGCACATGATCAGAAGACAGAAGTTTTTGATCACATTACTCTGAATGACCAATTTTAGTGTATTTCCTCTTTCCGACTAAAGCTCTCAAAACAATTACGCCACAGACTTGAACTTAAGGCCTACTTACCCCTTTCTTTTGAGTGGTGAAACTTTTACCGACGTTGGTATGTGCCAGTTCACGGTCCATCTCATTCATATATGACTTGAGACTGCCTATAAGCTCATTAGGCGATACCGTCTCATCTTCCCTTTGATTTTCAGCATCAAAGTCCTCATCATCCTCATCTGAGAGGTCAAACTCCTGTTCTTCATCCAGATCATCAGAATCCAGCTCTTCCGAGTCCGCCCCTACGTATTATTTTGTGTCAGTACAGATCACAAACAAATCTGAATAAGCCCATGGGTGATCAGAAAACCCAGGGAAGGCAAATAACCAGGAGATATTCTGACAAATGAAACAAAGAAGCCATCTCACCTAAAATTCTGTCCAATGCTTTTGTAAAAGAATCTACGTCAAAGGTAACGTGAGATTCATCAGATGACCTGAAAAATAAAAATATTTTTAAATAAATAAAGCTTTCATGCTCACATAAGCCTGATGCAGGCATCAGCCGTATGGCATACTGATTTCTCGCAAGCCGAGATGAAAGTTGAGACGTTTGAACTGAAGATCTTGGAAGAGCTTAAAAGCCTGAGGCCTGCATGAAGTATAAACGAGACAGCAAGTGGAAGAACTCTGGCAGGAAGGAGAAAAGCAAATCATCAACTTTAATTGTTTGTCATGGGAAAATAAAAAATTTACTGAAGACAACCAATAAAAAGCATGCCTGAATCCTCCTGGAACAAAGGGGTGGTGTTATACCTCAGACACAGATTGAAAAAGTGGAGAATCTCTGAGGTCTCCTGTCTAGAAAGAACACTAAAGGTTTCATTCTGACCTCCTGTAAGGCTCAGCTGGTTGCCTTTTGTTTGTTTGTTTTGCTTGTTTTTTAAGTAACTGAAAAAAACCTACATTATAAAGACAGACGCTAACACTAATTTTAAAAAAACTAAACAATTAAGAACACAAATTGAGTGGACCCTTATGTGCTTGATTCAGCTTACACAGCAGTATTTTCTCAATACAACAGCTATGAAAAAGAACTTGGACAATATGCTACTACCTAACTCCCTGGTTTTTAAAATTAAGGCCCATCCACACAACATTTACATGCACTTTCTTAACTCCAACAATTAACCCAGTGGCATTCTGCTGTTGTCTAAATAGTTAAGTATCTTCAGTTAGCACTTTTCTTCCACTGTTGGGATCAATGAGAGGGATGCACAGTGATTCTCTTCTCCTGCTTCTAGGTGTACAGCATGGTGCAAAAACAGGCCCAGCATATACATTATACTAACCTACAGGAAATCTAAACACAGCTGTGCCAGAAAAATCAACAGTTTAAATTCACAGAGACAGATTCCCTCAACTTAAGTTTCGTTTTCATTTCTGCACGGCCTCATCAGAAGCATCTTAGCAGTCTGAATAGTTAGTCCTTCACGGTAGAAAAATTTCAGCGCAAGTGAACTTGAGATGTACATTTTTTGACAGTTCCTTCAACTTAAAAGGACTACAAAAATTTTTAAAAACCACAAAACCAAACTAAGTAAGAGTGCTGGAAAACAGCACAACTTCCAGCATTTTCACCTGCACTGGTATCAGAAGGGTCACCAAGTTGGTTTAAAAGCAGCTACATATTCACTACTAACAAGGGTTTGTTTCAGGCCTCTGCTAAGCAGAACACTTTCCAACTCTGATTCTCCGCATTACAGAATCAACCAAAGGGCTGCAGCAGCATGAAAAGACATTCTACACCAGACACCAAACATAAAAATACTACTACCATGGCATTTCTGCTCCTTCATGCGTTGAGACTTTGGATACAAAAGCCTTCATGCTTTCAGCAACTGCTTCCAAGTCATATTTCCGCTCTTCCTCACTTGAGGAAGGAGGGGACTCGTTTCTTGCTTCCTTCAGCATCTGATCTAGATCATCTGGAGTAATCTCCAGCCAGCTGTCATCTGAAAGAATACAGGACATACTTGTTATTCCACACAAGCCTGTTAGCCCGCAAGGCCCCATCCAGACAGTTGGGAGTACTGCCAACATTTTGTAGCTTCTTTTTGCACTGTGAAGTTTTCATGCTGATACTGGATAACGCAGAGTATAAGTCAGTGAGAGGCAGATCAGAAAAGAGTTTATATTTTGTATTACTGATTTAAAACTCTGCTTTATATGCAACTTCAAATTAGCAGATATTGTTCTAGTTGCAGATAATCCTTCTGCCACTAAATGAAGGCTTACACTGTAAAAGGAGAACCAATCCAACCTTCCACTGTGATCAATAACACCGAATGTTGGATTTATGTGCTACTGCATCATACAGAAATATAGATGTAACCTGTGCTGCACATTAGCAACTACTTTATTTCTGTCAAATAAGGGAAAAAAAACTTACTATATAAAGTTTATGCTGGTCTTATATTGGCCATCAGAGCAGACCAGGTAGTAATTAACTTTGTATTGTCAGTATTGGAATTAGTTTATCATTCTAAAATGTTTAAATACTTTCTGTCAGGTAGACAGCTGACACACCTGATCTGGTGTAAGCGTGCATGGTTACTAACGTGCATTACTACTCTAGTGGTATCAAGTCAGAAAATGGACAGCATATCTGGCCCATTCACAGTCCCAAGCTTTGTGGCTTATACAAGCAAACTGATTGCCTCCATCTTAAATGATGGCCTGTGAACAACACCTCTAGCAGTCACGGGACAGGAGACAAACTAAGTGGATTCAAAGATTGGTACTGTGCCGTGAACATTCATCCTCTCCCCTCCAAATAATCATTTGTGATAGGATGAGTTTGCCCCTCCATCCTGCTCACCATCCTCTGGAGGAAGACAACCTGCTTCTCTCTCAAGTTCCTTCATATCAACGGTTGTTGTCTGTAGCAATGCCAAGATTTCATCACCTGGGTTCACTTCAACAGCACTAGAAGAAAAAATTTCAATTTACTGAAATGGATTTTTACTAGCATTATGATGAGTGGCATCTCACACTCTACATGCAGGCTTTCACTCAAATTCCTCTTGTGTAAATACATAAATAAAGGCAAGTATATTTTGGGGAAGAAACAGAATAGTACAAGCCAAACAAGACACAGTCAATCAGTGTAATTCCTTGTTGATGGCTCCAAAGCCCATTTCTCATACTTCCTTTGTTCTTCATATTTATTTTGTCATGGTAAACATTAGGATTGCCGGATCCCAAAGAGCACAGACTGGAACTTCAAGCAACTAATGGTCAAGCAAGATATTGTGAGCTGGCAAACCCTCAGATATTTTTTCAATGATTTATTTTTTGGACTAACCTACAGCCAGCTGCATGTCTTGAGTAAAGGAGACAGATTACTCCATATTTATTATTCACTGGAATTGCTTTTCAATGAAACTTTTAAACACTTTCTATAGCCAACCAACAAAATTATGCTCTTCAGTCACCTCTTAACCCATTTGGCATAGCTTAACATTTTACAAAACCAAGATAAATAGTTACTCGAGCAATAACTTCTACTAGTAGAGAGTATTCCAGAGGAATTAATACCCAAATACACTAGCCACAGCACCTATGTTAACTGTGCAATGAAGCCAAAGTGCTAAAAAAGCTTAGTCGAAGTACTTTTAGGTACTGTGTAGGATTACTCCTGAATTTCAAGTAGCTCTTACCTTTCTGGCTTGGTAACAGATTGCTGGAAGTAATCTTCTGCCATATGCAACAGTTCCAAGTACTTAGCAGATCCTTCCATTTCTCCCTATTTAATGCAAGTCACAAATATGAATCTCAACAATTCTCCCTCCCTTTCCTTTTCACAGGCAGGCTTCATAACCATGATTACTTGTCACACAGAAATTTAATGCTGAGAAAAAACAAGTAATACTGACCTGCACTATATACTTAGAAAAGAATATAGGGAATAGGCATAAGGTACTTCCACAGTCAGGTATGAATTAAAAAACTTATGCTGCAATCAAAAACAACACTACAATTCCCACAACAGGGTGCATTTGCCATGCCCAGGTTATGGCTATCCAGGAAATGTGAATAAATCTCTTGGTGTTTGGGAATTATCCACAGAAATAGCATTGCAGTACTGTAAGAATATTCCCCTTTTACTATATTAACCTAAGCATTTCAATTGAGTTGTCCAATTTTATAACCTTCAAATAAGTAGCCAATTTATGTCCAATTTATAAACTTCAAATAAGTAGTCAAAGGCATCTTAAAACAACAAAAACAACCAATGAAAACCCACAAACCCTACATGGACATGGGTCTTTTAGACCTTTAAGAATATTTATTCTGGAGGCATGTAAATGAAATGTAAAACAGTTACACTAACACACAAACATATTGTGACTTCCGTTATTCAAGCATATTTCCCCTCTCTTAATGAACTCATGCCCAAAGCCAGCTTTTTCCTTTTTCATTTCCCAAAGAAATTGATTAATTTCAAAGGAGAACAAACTGCATGGACCTCCCTTAAAGACATTAATTCATTTTTCCATAGACGGAAGTATTAAATTTCCTGCCCTGCTATAATTTCATGTACAAGTTAAGAGCTAAAGCATGCTTTTCCTAGAATGTTTAAAAGACACACGTGTGAACACACTACTTCACCTTGAAATAATGTTTTTCCTTCAGGCTGCTCAGGAACCTCTCCCACAGGGGACCGCTTAACACATTTCTCTTGGAATCAGGAGATGCTTTGCTGCGCTTGGAGCACAAAATTTCAAAGCCATGAGCCTGTGTAAGAGATGCAACAACAAGAGGTTCTCAAGTGCACCTTTAAACAACTGCATAATATCATCGAGCTCCTGATGCTGCCATTTGAGAAGTAGGTGCCAACCCCAGTTATATGTCATGTAGCGGTATCTTGTTTTGGAAGCTGAAGTCTCTCGTTCTATAGCAATAGCAGATCATTTTGACTTTGCAAAGTTTGTCTACACAGACAAGTCACTGCAAAGCAACCTAGAAGATGGACAGGTCTACAGCTCACAAGCCACTCCTCACATAAGCATGAAGACTTGACTTGTATTTAGAATCTATGCCGAACTGCAAACTTGTCTGGCCTGCACATTTTGTGGATACAAACCAGCTGTACTCAGGCACAAGTTTCCAGAGAGGAAGTTTCAGAAGAGAGAACTCAGATCCTGCATTTCTACTTGCAGCCGAGTCCCAGGGCACACTGAGCCCATCATCCTTTCTACCCTTCAAACAGCCAAACCCCCTCCGCCCCCATCTCAGACGTTGCCTGAAGTTACACCAGGGGAGGTTCAGATTGGAGAGTAGGAAAACTGTTGAGAGGGAAAGGGTTGTGAAGCCTTGGCCTGGGCTGCCCA
>JAOQGH010000002.1:2982567-2996637 GCA_025769975.1 Gallinago jamesoni | reverse complement strand
ACCAACACCCCCAGCTCCTTTTCTGCCAGGCAGCTCCAGCCACTCTGCCCCAAGCCTGGAGCGCTGCAGGGGCTTGGGGTCACCCAAGGGCAGGACCCGGCACTTGCCCTTGTTGAACCTCATCCCACTGGCCTCAGCCCATCCATCCAGCCTGTCCAGGTCCCTCTGCAAAGCCTTCCTACCCTCCAGCAGGTCGACACTCCCACCCAATTTGGTGTCCTCTGCAGACTTACTGAGGGTGCAGTATTTGTTATCGTGTGACAACAACTGAAATATATGCCAAAAAAATGCCACAGGAGTTTTGACTAACAGCATCACCCAGAGTTGAATGCTTCAATTCCAATTACTGCTGGAATATTTTTCCTCCCCACAACTAGGTGGAGAATGATAGACTTGGAAAATTAGCTTTAATTCCTCGGCTAATTATTTAAAAAGTACTGCTGCAGTATGAAAAGGTAACAAGTGTGTTATTCTTCAATGCAGAAATCTCGAGGGAACTCAAGTCGAGCTCACAGTGTAACTACGCAAGAAGATGCCCACCAGCAGCTACAAGAGCGGCTTTTCTTACCTGATCATTCCTCCAAGCCCAATACAACCAGCACGTTCTTGGTAAAGCACGACAAATTATAGCAAATCGTCCTCAGTTACTGAATAGGGTTGCTTTGACAATTAACGTAGGTAAAGGTTACTTGAGAACCAAACGGCACGAGCGATCAGCGCCAGGGGGTTCCTCAAGTTTGCCACTTGATTAGATACTCACAGGTCAACAGAAACATCATTGCTTGGCTCTTCCGAAACAAGAAGGGCGAGTCACTTGTTGACGGATAGATACCACACCACAGTCCTCACAAACGGCTCCCGACCACACATTTATGCAGCTGGTGGTACTAAACTTCTCTAGAAAAACACAAAATTGAGATGCTCGTGGAAAAAGCTAGATATCCCCTTAGGTATAACATGCAATCAGTTACCTGCACTGGTGAGGGCTTAAAGCTGGATGCTTTCAAGTTTTGCATAGGAAGTAATTCCTACAGCTGTATTTGGAAACAGTTGGACAGTCTTCATTGCTTTCTTGCACAAGTTGGCTGTACAGTTGACGTCCAGTCTGTTTCACTACCAAATGCTCTTGCTTTAATTTTTTTAAACACTTACTCTACTGATACACCTTGTCCTAACTAACAAAGTATTTTTATCTAAGCTATAAAAGCTATAATTTCAACAATAGCTTTTAAATAGCTGCTGGTTTGGTTTCTGTGTTTATTTTCAACATCCTTGACTTAGCAGTTAAGGAATGTCCAAACTTTCTAAAATCTGTTTTGAAACAGAACAATTTCCAGAAGCGGTGAGAATGCCTTTAACTGATCCAGGGATCATTCTAAGTAAGAGCGTTACACAAGTGCGGTTTCCACTCCTGAAGTTGATTTAACCCTTCTTAAACTTGTAAAAGCTCCAGTTAGACCTTTACATCTTATGAATTAGGAAGTGTGTTTGTTTAAGTTATTTGTAATTCTGCTATAATCTTGATGTGTAAAATTTTTCATGCAAACATAACTAAGTTGAACTGTCTTTTCAGCCAGATCCCCAGCACCGCCGCTCTTACACGGTTATTGATTACAGTAATCGCTCTCGGACAAGCAGAGGATCAACAGGTTCAGGTATGCTTTTCAGTCGCAGCATTTAATAAGCTGAAGCCAAAAGGTAAAGCTTTTGGGACAGGGATGTATTTCCTACGTAGATAATTACACTGAGGAGAATTTTCAAAGTTTTATTTAACGTTTTAAATTTTCCATTATATAAGTTTTATACTTGCATATAGAGTGTGTTTGACTGTGTGGTTGGTTTTTTATTTTATTACCACCTGGTATGTTAAATCATTTAAGGAACTTTAATGTAATCAGCTGCAGTACCTCTCACATCCAAGTTAAGAGCAGGACTTGCCAATTTAAACAGAACTAGCAACAGCTATTTCCTGTCCAAGGATTATTTTTTTTTCTCCTGCCCAACTGTACAACTGAAAGAAATTGCATTACGTCCAAAAGAAACTAATTTGCACTCTGTATGGAAGAGATTGTACTAGAATTGCACTAGATAACTCCAAATATATTTTGAAGCCGGTAACTGTACTGGTACAACTCACACGCATACTCTGAGATCAGGGTATGCTTCTACAGTTTATTTTTAACACCGGGATGAACTTTAGAGAGTTACTTGACAGGATCTAAAATGCCTTATTTTTAATTGGTTAAAGTATCAAGGCAGCAGGAAGACATTTGTGTTGTGAATGTGAAACTTTTTCCTCCAGTTTCCCTTCCTTCACTGCAAAGTCATCTCCTTAAATTGTTTATGCTTAATACATTTTGAAAATAGTCTTCATATAGCACTTCAGAACAGCTACAGGGCTGTGGTTCTTTTTTAATAGTAGGAAGTACAAGTCTAAGGTGCACGTGTGTACACAAGTGTTATAGACCAGTAAACCTTACTTATTTGAACTTTACCTTGCAAGATTTAGGTTTTTCACTTCATGGCCCATGCAAGGGCTAGTCTGCTCAGTTGAGTTAGTTCAGAGATAACAGTAGAGCAAAAATTCACTTCTGTGCCCTGGAAGAGCTTTTCTGAATGCTGTCTTTATGACTCTCACCTGAGTTCACCGGGAGCACTCCCTGTTAACTTCGTATTGATGCTAAGTATCACCTCCAGCTGGAGAGGGTGTCACAGAGCAGGGTGTTAGATGCACTCTCTGAAAGCGAGGTCTGTCAAGACAAGTCACAGCGGATTCCTTTCATCACAGTGTTTTGGGATTCTTTATGGACTTGCCAGAATTTCCCACATAAAAATACACTAATAAGACAGGACTGAAGATGCAAAAGTTAATGGAAGCTGCCATGGTTAAGGTAGCAAGTACCTGACTGATTAATAGAGGACAAGAGGGGTTTTTTAGCTTCTGTAATAGCTGAATGGCCTACTACCACTAATACAAGTGGTACAAGAGGCAATTTAAGTTTAACTTAAAGCCACTGAACTGAAGTAAGTTGTTTTTAAACAAGAAGGGAGTGGTTCCTACTGAAATTAAAATCTGCTCCTGGTGCCCAGAAAACCCAACCCAGCATCTTTAAGTGCAAGATGTGTTTTACAACAGCTGTATTAGCAAAAAACTCTAATTGTATCAGCAGAAGAACTCTGTAGGTTTGCATACTTCACGAGATACCAAAAAATACAATGGTTCCCTGCAACACAGCAACTATGAAAGCACAAACCTTGCCCCTTCTGGAAGGCCAGTTGCTCATCTGAAACTTACTTAATTTATACATAATGCATAGACATGTGTTAGACTAAAAAGCCAAAAAAAAAAAACCCAAAAAAGGCATTTTAATTTTAAGCTAAAGGAGATGTATTTGGTACTTAGTTTTACTACCTTCCAGAACCCTTGAAGTTGGACATGATCTCTTGTTTATTAGGTCTTCAGCTGCACGGTTCTATGAAAGCTCACAGTCGAAGTGGATCTGGCACAAAAGGCAAACAGGGGTTCTGAGGTGCCATGAAGAAATACCCACCCACCTCCAGAGAGCCATGAACCATCTCTCCTTCTCAGCGACATCAGTGTTGTTTACAGAGAGTTTTCAACCGCCCTTCCTTACGAATAATTATTTTTATATAAATCTAAAGAAGCAGCTGCCAAAGATTAGAAGGGGTACGCTTAAACATTCCGTTTTCTACCAGTAGAAAAAAAGTTATACTCCAGTGGGAGGGTGAATATACACCAGCTCCTAGAAAATCTAGCAAGTGCTGTCAGTCATTGCTGTTTCCCCATCACTGGCTTGTGACTGCTTCATGTTGTCACAGGCAGGTACTGCAGAACCTGCTGACTTTTTCCGTTAGCTCTACAAAAGAGTAGCAGTTTAATTTTTTAAAGCTATATTTATATGTTTAAAGCAATACTATAAAGCAAGAGGAAGCACTCTATACTGCTCAGCTTAGGCAAGTTATGAATCCTGTAGTAATTGCAGCACATATTAATACAGTTGCATAAAAATAAGGCAACAAACTAGATGAACTGACACCACTGACTCGTCCTGTGTTACACACTTAAACCTCTTCCTCAACTGGCTGAAAAAGGTCCAAGAGGCAAAAAGGAGTCACTTCCTCCAAGTAGTTCCAGACAGCATTCAAGGAACGTACATTGTCTTCCAGGGGAGAGATGTTATGGTGATTTCACAGAATAGGTCGGTCTCCCTTCCTAAAAATACCGACTTTTAGTAGATGTGTTCTGCACCGTGTGACAGACCTACAAGAGGTATTATTTGCTGCAGTTGCCCTTGTGGCTCCAAATAAGATAAACACATGAAACACAAGCTTCTCAAAACAAATGATTAGTTGAAGGTCCTACTCCCAAGCAGTAAGCGCAGGATTACAAGGAAGCTTAAAGACAACATGAGGATAAGCATGTACTGTATTTTAGCAAAGCTAGGGCACTGCACAAAAAATAGTTATTCCGTTATAATCCAGTTAAAGAGCACTTTTTTTCTGAATTTCCTTATTTCCCAAATCATAATTCATAATGGAAAAAACTTGTCAATAGTCTTTATGAAGTGTCTCCCTTATTTCCCCCACTCTAATTTACGCAATCTATCAAATGTTGGTGGTACCCACAGAACAGCTAATAATTTTTAATCAATATTGAAGTTCTTGAGTCCAGTTGATCCATGCATGCTCTAATGAAAAAGAAGGGAAAAGAAAGCAAAGCAGAACTGTGCAAATGTAACTGGGTTAACTTTGCTTTGCATCTCTAGAGGGGGAAAAGCAAGTTATTGGCTCAATCTAAACCTCTGAAGTTTGCACAGAGATAAACTGATGCTAAAGAGAGGCCTCTATTCACTAAATTTTTTCAAAAGTCCAATTTCTTTTAAGAGTTAAAACTACTGGAACATTGCACAGTGTGTCATTCAGTTATCTCAAGGTAACTGGAGATAAACATCCCGTGCCATTCCTCAGGGAACAAGCTATTTTTCTAAAGCTGTAATGCAGAAGAGTTACAGAAATACACAAATGAACTCAAACAGACTTCTACTAGATGTAATGTAGTATTTTATAGCCCAGAGGAGTCAGTGTGTTAAAAAAGTGCAGGCAATTTCTCCACTGGGTAATTTTTGCTTTCTGTACAGATCGTTGACACGAGAGACTCTTCCTGGGCTGTTAGAGATCTATTTTTTTGTAGTAAAAGTAACGTTCAGGTCATGTGTTATGCAACATAACGATATGCTGTACTCTCTGTGTCAGGATAACTTTTGAAAGCAGCCAAGTAAGAGGGAACAGAGTTATCATCTACCTCTAGCTTCCGCCCAGGAAGCTTTATTAAATTGTCCGGTCCTGAAGGGCATCAGTGATGCAATAAGGACCTTCAACTCAAAAATGTCACCTTGTAGCTCATAAGCCTTTGAAGACCCACAAAATAAAGCCAGCCTCATTCCTTTGAGCTAGAGTGAGTTGAAAACTAGTTACCCTTTGAAATTCACACCCTGCACACTACATCAAGTTGTTTAAAGCCAGCTGAAGCAAAAGCCTTCAAAGTATTTGCACATCTTACAGAAGTAATTCTCTTCTGCTACAACAGACCTGTTGACATACAGTGAAGTAGCTGATCACTCCCATCCTAAGCAGACTTGACTGGGACACGATGGAAGTAACAGGCAATACATTTCTAAGCTTTGGGACTCCTCGTTACGGGACATCACGAAGCCCAGGAATACACAGAACTGACCCTGTTCTGTGGATGTTTCAGTTTAATACCTCAGCTCAGCATGTTAGAGAATATCCACGTGGGCAGTTATCTGCTCATCTTCTTCCTAAGGCATCTGCCAGGGGCAATCCAAGACCAAAGGCCAGGTGGTCCTTTCACCTAAGGCAGCATCACCAGCACCGATGCCTCAGAGACCAATAGAGCCATATTTTCAGCTCTTACTGGAGCGCGTAGTATTTACTTGACTGAAATCAGTCAACACGATCAGGTTGTTTTGAACAGCTACTTAGGGAAGTGCAGGGAGACCTGGGGAAGCAACATAGCACAGAATTCTGCAAAAAAACTTCTCATTTATTAAATCTGCAATTTTCCAAAGTATCTTTATAAAACCACTGGGACATCTGAAAACCACTTGTCGAGCTGAAGTGCAAAGACCTTCAAAAACAGCAGAAGGTTTGTTATACGAGAGAAATGTGTGACTAGCAAAAAGATACCGTTTCCAACTCGGAAGCTGCAGGAGCCAGCACTGAAGCTTCTCAAAGGTGTGGGATGACATTGTTTTACCAGTCAGCTGTACTGACACCCATTAGCTGTTTGGAGGGAAGGTGCTTTAACACAAGTTTAATAAATACCCTGGCGTCCCAAACATGACACCGCTTCCTTACTGTAACAAAACTTTTAGTCAAGAATCTGTTTGATCTTAATTGAAGAGCAGCCAAAGGATTTTGAAGAGTAGCACCAGAATGCTTTCTTTCTTGTTCATAATGCATTCTGTGTCATACCCCCCTGTCACAGCAAGTTGATGCTGCACACACACTCTGAAACAGCAGTCCAGGAAAACTCTGAAGTTCTCCCAAATCCACGTGTTCCCAGACAAAATGATACCTGACATTTCAGCCTACAAAGTTCTTTATTTCTTTCCTTTCTTGGCCGCGGTCTTCTTTCCTCCTTTTTTAGCATTATTCCCGTATTTTGCTTCCAGTTGGGCCAAAAAGTCATCCATTTCCTTTTTTCGATCTTTATTTCTGCTCTGGGAAAAAAAAAACAACACCACAACCTCAGAACTTTTACTAGTTCCCAATCGGATTATTCCATTGAAATTAGAAAGATACACAAAATCTTGGGATATATTAAGCAGGGAATTCAAGATATTTGTATGAATGCAAAAACTTGATGTTCTACTGTCAAGCAAAAACCTACCTATATACTCTAAACACTATACCTAACTTCCAGAAGTATCCAGACAGAAGTAAAGAGTGATTATAAAAAACCTAATAATTACATAAAGCTAGAAAAAGCAAAGCAGCTTTTAGTTTAGACCCAAAACGAATACAACTTAAGGTATGAACATTGCCCACTGGACAGCAAGAAAGAAGAAACAGAAAACATTCCAAAAACCAGAACGTAAATAGTATGTTTCTTCCCTCGATCCCCAAGATAAAAAAAAAAACCAACAAAATAGTAAGACCTATCAACTTCTACATCCTCATGGAATCCCTCAGAAAGAACGACCCATTAACACTCCCTCAAGCTACAAGTATTTTCATTGTGTATGCAGTAAGGGTATTTAGAATAACTTTGTTAATTTTTAAAAAGATGCAGATAATAAAAACCATATACTCCGACTAATTAAAGCGCATAGATAATTAATATTAATGTCAGGTTTTAACCTCAGGAGCTGAGAAGAGTTGCAAGGATCCAAAATACAAAGATGCTCAGGGAAAACACAATTATAAGCCAGTAACGTAATTATCTTCAACAGATGCAAAAAGCCTTACTTGAATCAGCGCTTTCAAGTCATCTTCTCCACCAAGGCCCAGTTCATCTTTAGCCTTTTCTGCCTCTCTAGCTTCTTTTTCTGCCTAAAATAAGAAACTAGTTTGTTAAAGAGTATTTTGCACATTATTTGACAAAGTTGTACAGTAGTTACCAATCATTTTGTTTGGTTGTTTTTTTGCATCCATGTTGTTTGACAGTGCTGAATGGGATGTCCATCCCCGTTCCCCCCACCCATACTCTTTTTGTCCTAGCAGCTATTACCTTTTCTTTAACTTAGAGAACAGTTACTCTGATGTACACATAACATATTCTATAAAGTGTCTAAAAAAAGCCAGGTTGGAGAACCCAGCTTCCATTTAGTCCAGGATGTTGTTTCACACTTGCCAAAAGGCAAGCACGATGTATTCCCACCCCACAAACACTTCTTCACTCCAGTATCTGTTGTAAATCAATTCACGGACGTGCTAAACTGTACTCAGCCATTGTATATAATAACAAAATAAAATAAAGAAGTAATAAGTGATAGCAAATTGCAACTCCAAAGCCTTTCGCAATAATTTCATGGTGTGGGGGCAGAGAACACAGATGACTAACGTGAAAGTCAAGATCTGTAACCCAGCAATCCTGTGGCAAATGTTTGTTTAAGAACTGTTTCATTTATTTCTGCCATGGGACATTAAAAGCTTATTCTAAATAACGTTTCCCTTTGGTCCCTGATTGATTGATTGATTGATTGATTGACTGATTGATTGATGTAACCTACCCGCCTTTTTCTTGCCAGCATTTTCTGCTTGGACTCTTTTACAAAGCCTTTGTAGGACGGGATTTCTCCGGAGTCAATGGCTTTTTCTATGATTTTCCGGATCCTTGGCTCATCCGTGTAGTCTGCACACAACACGGACTCCATTATTCTGTCCATGTCACCCTCAAAATCCATGTATGCGGCTTTAATATCAGCTAGCTCTTCTTCTGAATCTTTGTAGCTCTTTTCGAAGTCTTTGATGTCTTTTATGGTGATCTGAAACGGAGAGATGAAACTCCTTGAGTTACAGGATGCGTTCACCCAGATTTAAGAGACAGCATAATCGTTTTACACGAAGCCTGTGAGGGAGACACGGCTACAACACTGAAATGGTGGGTTTCCTCATCCTGGGGGGCTTGCCCTCCTGCAGAGGTGAGCCCTGCAGGGCCCTGCACCCGCTGCCCAGACCCCAGCCCGGCTCTCACCTTCTTGAAGAGCAGCCGCCAGTACTCCTGCCAGTCCCGCTCGCCCCGCAGCGCCTCGCCCTCCTCGTCCACTGTGCCCTGCTCATCGTACACAGCGCGCTGCTCCACGTCGCTCAGTACGGCGTACGCCTTGCTCAGGATCTGTGGGGACACAGGGAACGGTCAGCCCAGTCAGTCTGTCCATCCAGCCCATCCGAGTCAGTTAGTCCCTCCAGCCCAGCCCACCTGTCCATCCAGCCCGTCCATCCGTCCAGCCCATTCAGTCAGTCCCTCCAGCCCAGCCTGTCCATCTGTCCAGCCCTGTCAATCAGTCCAGCCCAGCCTGTCCATCTGTCCATGCAGCCCCTCTGTCCCTCCAGCCCGGCCCAGCCGTCCAGCCCAGCCCGCCCGTCCAACCCAGTCAGTCAGTCAATCAGTGCCCCCAGCCCAGTCAGTCCAACCCAGCCCGTCCGTGTGTTCGTCCAGCCCTGTCGGTCCCTCCAGCCCAGCCTGTCTGTCCGTCCGTCCGTCCGTCCGTCCGTCCGTCCGCCCAGCCCAGTCACTCAGTCCCTCCAGCCCAGCCAATCAGTCAGAATGTCCGTCTGTCCGTCCAGCCCAGCCAGGGTCGGCCACCACCGCCGCCCCCACCTCCTCCTCCTCCTCCTCCTCCTCCTCTCTTCTCCTGCGCTCACCTGAAAGCGCCGCGTCGCCTCCTCCTTCTCCTCGGGCTCGGCACGGTCAGGGTGCACGCGCAAGGAGGCGCGGTGGTAGCCCCGGCGGATCTCCTCGGGGGAGGCCTCCCGGCGAACGCCCAGGAGGCGGTAGAGGTCCGGGGAGCCGAAGGCGGCCTCGCACTGCTCCAGCAGCCCCATCCCTCCAACCGCCGCCTCCCCTCAGCGGCCCGCGCGCGGGGCGGGGCGGTGAGGGGAGGTGGTGGAATTTAGGGCAGCCCCCTGAGGGAAATTTTCGGGTTTATCCTTCATAAACCTGCGCCCCCCCCGCCACAGAGGAAGGCTCCTGCGGGATTAATATAAGGAAAAGGGGAAGAGGCCTGCAGCGGGGCTGCCTCCCACCCCTGGGCAAATCTCAGGGGCTTTATTCCTGTCAGTCCCTCAGGGAACCTTCTGCTGAGCCAGAGCCCCCCCGCCGGCCAACTCAGTACGTTTTCTGCAAAGGAGGAAAGACAGGAGCGCTCATCAGTGAAATAAATAAATAAATAAAAAGTAAAAATATATGCAAAGTACTCCTCTTTAGCTTTCCACTTCCCAGGGGTAAACAAGCTGGGGGGTCGTTCAGGGATGGATGGAATCCACCATTTGCCTGCTTTCTAAAAATACAGATTCTCCACAATACCTCTGAGACCCCAGATTAAAAAAAAATAATCAAGGAGCTCTTCAAAATACAGATATTTATTACATTAAAACCAAACTCTGGCAGTTCACACGTTTTCTTTTCCTTCCAGGCTGTCCCCAGCGTGACAGCGGGAAGGCAAAAGAGTTTGCATAGATCCAAACAAAACCATGGAATAAAAGTCCAATAAAGATATGTTTTTACAAAACTCATATGGTCTTTAATTCAATGCAATGTAAGTGGTACACACAGATGGACATGTACAAAAGAGAGATGCATAAAATAAGAGTTAGCATTTTCCATTTCTTGTGTCTTTTTGTTGAAATGTAGAACATTTCTCTTCACAACCGATACCGTGGAGGGAATAAAACACAGCAGCATTAACTCCGATTTCAGCTCTTATTTACAGAATTTAGATGATAACATCGCAGGATATTCTCACTCTTCATAAAAAATATCTTAAAAAATAGCTAGCTGTTACCTACCGTTATTGGACAGCTCTGCTGATGTCAGTATCACTATTCACAGCGTGATTAACCGGTTCTGGTTGGACTGTGGAGGCCACCCCCGCAGTGATGGCTGCAGTCGCTCCTGAGAGACGCTGACCTCTCTCTTACCTGATCACCTGATTGAATTCTCCAGCAGACCCCTTTTCGGGGGTTTCCACGTTCCAGTGCTAATGCTGACTGCAGCATCAACACCACAGGATAAAGACGTGACAGCCAAAGGGGAGTCAATACAAAATACTTAACCATTTTATTCTTCTGATTTTTTCAACTTTGATTTTGCCTTGCTTTCACGTGAGGAAGCTTTGGCCACTTCGGTTTCAGCAGGCTTCTTTTTTGGCCTTTGCTTTGTGGAACGTATCAGGTCTTCACGTCCCAGTTCAAGCATTTTCGCTTCCCAGGACTTCATTTCATTCTCGTACCGGACCTTATCATCTTCAGCAAGCTGCAGGTACGGCTGGAGGAAAACAACGGGAACCAACGTTAGGGAACAGGCTTTGTGGAGATTCACTGCCATGTCACATCCTCCCCTTTCATGCAAAGGCCACTCAGACCAAAACCTATGCAGTGCACATCTGCCCTGCTTTGAGTGACACAGGACCCCTTTCACAGAATCACAGAATGCTATGAGGTTGGAAGGGACCTCTGGAGATCATCTAGTCCAACGCCTTGCCTAAGCAGGGCCACCCACAGCAGGTCCCACAGGAACATGTCCAGGTGGGGTTTGAATGTCTCCAGAGAAGGAGACACCACCACCTCCCTGGGCAGCCTCTTCCAGGGCTCTGCCCCCCTCACAGGAAAGAAGTTCCTCCTCATGTTTAGGTGGAATTTCTTATGTCCAAGTTTGTGCCCACTTCCTCTTGTCCTGTCCCTGGGCACCACTGAAAAAAGACTGGCCCCATCCTCCTGACATCCACCCTCCAAGTATTTATAGGCATTGATCAGATCCCCCCTCAGCCTTCTCTTCTCCAGACTGAACAGACCCAAGTCCCTCAGCCTTTCCTCCTACAAGAGATGCTCCAGGCTCCTCATCATCTTTGTGGCCCTCTGCTGTCCCCTCTCCAGCAGTTCCCTCTCCTTCTGGAACTGGGGAGCCCAGGACTGGACCCAGTGCTCCAGATGGGGCCTCCTCAAGGCAGAGCAGAGGGGCAGGATGATCTCTCTCCACCTGCTGGCCTTGCTCCTCCTGATGCACCACAGAAAAATATCTGGGAAAATGCATTTTTAGAAGACTCTAGTGTATTTCTGAAAACAGTTATGTTATAGCCAGCCATACTATGAGGATTTCAAGGTCTCACTGTTTTTGAGCTCCCCAGGTGCGGGGATGAGGAGGAGCGAGACACGGGCACTTGACCCAACCTGGCCAACAGAATTATTTCATACCATGAACCTCACATTCAATATAAATTAGAAAGCTGCTGCGGAATTCTCTCTCTTTATTTGCTGTCCCTGCTGGAAGCACACGGCATCCTCCTGACAGAATTGGCCCAGTAGCATCCTTTGGTATTTTATTTTGCTATTGGGATCAATACTCTTCCTTTAGCATTATTAATGTTAATTCTATTAAATCTGATTATATTTCAATAATATGAATAGACATATTTTAACAAACTTATTAAAAGAATAAGACTAAATTATTAACATTAATAATGCTAATAATTAATAATAATAATGCTAATAATGCCTCGGGTTTCCTTGTTTTTCCCAATTCCCCTTCCTGGGTGAGGAGAGGTCATTGGGTGATAGAATAATTGTCTAATCGACAATAAATTGGGGGTTCCTCAAACTGTAATAGCATCCCAAGCGTTCACCTTCATCTCCAGCAAATTAACAAAAAATTCCAAATCAAACTTGCACAAAAATGGAAAAACCTTAGCATTGAATTCTGGTTGTGTCGACTCAGAGTCAGTCCTGAAGAGGAAGTTTATTCAATATTATTATTAACAGCTAAGGGTTTTGGACTTTGAGAGAGCTGGATTATGTAAGGAATAGGTATTTGTATATATATATTTATATACAAACACATATATTTTTATATATATATACACACACACACCAATATATATCTAGGTATGCAGAACATGTATTTCTCCACAAGTACTTCAGTTTTTTTTTCCCCTGCAGGAAGAAGGTGAACCCAGCGCGTGTTCTAAGTACACCTTCAAAACCAATCTAGAAGAGCACTGAGGAGGAAGGACAGACAAGCAGAAAACACTGGCAAATTTGGAGGTTAATTCTATGTCAGTAGATATTTTCAGGTACGCTTCTGCAGGCTCATATTTCTACACACCAAGAAAGCTGGCAGAAAGCTATCCCCAGGATAGTTTTCTGTTGCTTTTAGCTGTCAAGCACCTTTGCACGAGCAGCAAATTACTGTGCTGGCATTTAAAAATTATTATATGTTATTAGAAAACAAATCCAATGTTTGCAAATTATTCCACCTTCCTCCCTAGATGCCCCTCCACAGCCGTTTCCATGCATACAGGACTTCCATCCTATCCCACGCACCCACATTTCACTGTGAAAGAAATGGTGACTCCTGGAATAAAAGTAACGACAAATCTTCCTCGAGATGCATAAATAACATCTCAGAGTATTTTCCTCAGTATTGTATATTGAACAACTCAATTTAAGATTTTGTATGAATGCATTAATTTGGACTCATTTGGTCATTTTGTGATTAGATCAGAGGCCCATCAAAATCCGCTGACGTACCTGCTTCTGAGGACTGGACAGTTTTCGCCAGGTATCATATAAGTGCTTCAGCTTTGCCTACAGGATATAAAATACGCAAAATATTAGGATTATTTTAACAGCAGCCTGACCACAGAGGGTTACAGGTGATTGCCACGATAATAAAAACCAAGTATAAACCCATGGAATAAAGCACAAAGTCCCAGGGGCTTAATACCCCACCCTCTTAATGTGGCTAAATAATCAATGACACAGCTCACCCGGTCACTGGGCATCACCTGAGCCACATTTACAGATAAAGTAAGCAGGAAGGGATGTGAGTTACTTGTCCTGCTGCGAGAGCAGGCACACAGAACAGCTGATGGGGTTTATAGTGACACAACCACGTCTCACTGCCTGCGTCGGTTTCCTTCAAACCAAGCCCCAAATTCAGCCGAGCCCACCAAAGCATTAACCATGTTCTCAGGAAACTTTGTACTGCTTCAGGGGGGTTCTGCTACCCGTGTGCCAAAGGGGCCTCAGCAGGCTGGAGACACTTGCCTCCTGCAGGCTTTGCCCCTTGGCTTTTTATTTCCACCCTCCTGATTTGCTGACTAAATGCAGAGGGTAAGGAACACACTAATTAGGCAGACAGGGGAGATCTTCAGCACTTCAAGTGAATAGGACTCAGGAGGTGATGGTCCCCCTGTCATGGGCACTGGTGAGGCCCCACCTCAAGGGCTGGGTCCAGTTTTGGGCCCCTTCCCACAACAAAGCCATTGAGGGGCTGGAGCGGGTCCAGAGAAGGGCAACGGAGCTGGT
>JAOQGH010000002.1:2957419-2982467 GCA_025769975.1 Gallinago jamesoni | reverse complement strand
GGTTGAGGCCCCATCCCTGGAGGGATTGAAAAGCTGGGTTGACCTAGTGCTTAGAGACATGGTTTAGTGATGGTTTTATCAGAATTAGGTTGATGGTTGGACTAGGTATCTTAAAGGTCCCTTCCAACCTGAATAATTCTATGATTCTAAGCACAGCAATCCACCACCATAACTTCAATCGCCCCAAACCGCAGTGTAGGGCTGAACGTGTGACTTTGCTGAGGAGCCCCTGTGTGTCCCACAACTTCGACCACACCCCAGGAGGTACAATAACCACCAATACAGAAGTGGCAGCAGACCACCACAACCATTTGAAAAACTAACATACTTCTACACCAAAACAAAGAAATTCTCTCCTCACAGAAGAAACAGATGAAGTCTGTAACGCTGAAGTGCAAAAACCAGTGCAAATATTTTAAGTCTGGATCCCTCACACACTTCACATAGGACACCCCAACCAGCAGCACAGCCAGAAGTTCACCACAGCCTAAAAAATGATAACCTAAGCAAAGCAAACTCAGATACTGAACTGATGAAGAGTTTCTTTGAAAGTCACAGAATCTAAAACAAATTTTCTAAATACAATCAATGTATTTTAAAGAACAACCTTTCCTGACTTACCGTAGGTGAAACACCCTCACTTTCTTGAAAGTTTTCTGACACAAAAATGTTAAAGCCGCTACGAGGCTTTTTGGGTTTTCCAAGCACAGTCATTTCCTTTAAAAACAAGAAAAGTTAATCAATCTCTTATGCATGCACTCTTCCAAAACTACACTTAACATTTGCCTTAATTCAACATGTCAGCAGCTACACAGGTAGAAAAGGGGCAGAATCCAAAGAAAGGAAGGACAAAAATGCTACTTCAAGCAGCTTCTACTTGTAGAGGACAGTGAAAAGCTATTTCTGGATGTCTTCCCAACCAAAGTAAGTGCTGCTGGTTCAAGTGTCTTTTCTTACCTATCACTCCTCAAGAAAGCTTCAGGAAAAGGAACTAAAAAACCATAGGAAAGCTCCCTGGGAGCATAAAGCCGTGTACTAATTCTGGGCTTAAAGCACAGGAAACCCAAATAACTGGTAAATAAAATAATGGCTAATTATAGCTGCAATTATAACAGTCCACAGGATTCTGTTCTCGGTTTGTGGTTTGGTTGGTTTTTTTTTTAATATTCTGAGAGTGGCTTTTATAATTTTAAACATGCCTTGACTCTGTACACTAGACAAACCGACTTCAGGTTCTTGGAAAGAAAAGACACTTGAACTTCAAAATACTTACTCTTTTTGCCCTGAACGATCTTCTTTTTGCCAGTCGTTTTCTCCTTTCTTCTTTCAGAGCTGCAGCCTGGGCTGGAGTCAGCTGTGCTTTGTACGCGGCCAACTGCTCCGAGTACTTCTGCCAGTCTGTCTTCCTAGCGTCCTCATAAACCTACAGCACAAACAATCACCACCTTAAACAGATGCTTTCAGTCAGAAGCATTTTACCCTTCAACAAGCTAACGCTTCCAACCTAATAAAAAAATATAATTACAGACTACCCCTGGAACATAACATTTTTGAAGTAAAGTAGCAATTTCAGATCTGTTTGATTAGCAGAATGGATTCAGAGGAACTGAGGTTCAAAACGGGGGCTGTTCCCATGAATTATCTCCACTAATCTGGTAACAGATCTTCAGATGCAGCTCAAAGCACCATCAATCTTCCATACAAGACAAAAGTTTGGTTGAAATGATTACTTAAAGAGTGCAGAACCCCTGTAGCACACAAGTGCTCCAGTCACCGGACACGTTCCTGCACTGGCCAGGAACGGGTACAAGAGCATCCTAAAATCATGGCCTTGGTACCAGGACGCCAAGAAGAGCCGAGCCAGGCTGCCAAGCACCCAGGCAGACCTGAAAAACCTCCATCCTCTTCTCCATTTCAGACACAGAAATGAAAAAGGCCATTTTATACTAAGGCACATAGAGCCAGAAGCCCAGAAGGGATAGAAGAGCACTTCAATTCTATTCAAAGACAGAAATTGCTAGAGTTTCTAGAAAACCACAGTTAGTTCCTAACTGAATCTAATTGCTAGTTGCAACCCAGGAATAACGATCATTACTTTGCTATAAATATTAGTCAGCAACTCATAGAGTTGTTTTACATCAGCCCTTGAAACGGCCACTTCAAAAGAAACTTCATTACTTATGAGAAAAAATAAGTTAGATGAGACTTAAAGAAAGTCACCTGTAAGTTAGGTCTCTAGTTACTACCTAATCAACAGGGAAAAAAAAAAGGTTGGTCCTTTTATCAAAATTAACTGAAGTTAATTAACCTCAAAAAATAAAATAAAATTAACCTGTGCACGTGAAAGCAGAACAACTTCACAATAGTGATGTTACTCTATAGGGAATGCACACACATAAACAATTACCATTCAGAAAAATGGTAATCCTGAGATACTGGTTCCCAGCCCCACAGCTGCACAGAGCCAGATCGGTCTCATTTGTTTCTCTGGCAACAGATTAAAAATGCTAAAAGTAAGGTCAAGAGCAGAAGCATCAAAGTACCTTCCCCAGAGCCCTTCAAAGCTCCCAATTCTCTTCAGAACTGTTTTTACGTCTCAACCTTTGTATGCAAGTGCTTTTTACTGTTGTTTAAAAAGAACAACCAAGTAGAAAAAAACCCACAGCCCAACACAACAAGCACAGAGGACACCAAATCAAGTGAAACAACCGCAAAGGCTCCGCAGAGTTCAAAGCACGGAGGGCAGAGATACAAACTTACCTGCTTCTGGGCTGCCGGTAACTCCTTCCAAGCACCTGCTAGTTTTTTAACCAGCTCCATGTTGCTCAGTTCTGTACATTGAAATAGCAAGAAAATAACAGATGGATACTGTCTCTTTGGGAAACTGCTTCAATTTTTCCGCAAGGCAAGCTATCACTAGGATCTTTTTCCTGTACAAACATATTGGCCCACAATAAGCTTGGCAAGTTCAGTCCTTCACCTTTCAGACCGTTAAACTCTTGAACTATGGAGCAAAATTGGGTATTCGATGGTTTTCCCTCCTTAAATTCACCTCCCTGCCCAATGTGACCACAGCTATTTAAAAATTTTGCCATTTATTTCACCAGTATTTTCTAAATCAGCACAGCTTGCCATTTTGCTGCTCTCTGGCAGCAGGAGTGGCAGCACTGCCTATAAATGAAGTTTCTGACAGTAACATATTCACAGAAAACCATTTTCTTGCCAATACATTTGCTTTTTTTCCCATATATAGAGTATATCCAGTAGGTGTAGCATTTAAATTACTAATTAAAATTAGTAATTACTAAGCATCGAAGTAAAACCTCATACAGCTCATGATACCAACAGCAGCCTACTTCAAACATGCTCAGGTTTAAAAATGACCGAAAACCACAAGCATGTATTACCGAGGGGAGTTTTTCCCTCAAACGTTTTTTAAAGTTATGTGAAAATGTTTACTTTTTTTTTTGAGTTATTAAGCGCAGAAGGGTAAGCCAACAGGCGCAGGGGCAGCGAGCGTGGTGACCCCACATTTACCTCAGGACATAGGGTGGGGGTGGGGCCTCCTGGAACGGGGGAAAGGACTTAACGACACTTGGTTTGACAAAGCAGTTCAATTTTACCCCACGCGTTCTGGAGGGAAAGGGCGGTCGGTAGCTAAAAGCGGCGGGAGTTTTATGACAGAACCTCCGGCGCTACGACTTTGTATTTCTAAGCCTCTCCTTCCCTTCAGGCCGCAAACATGGATTTTGGGGGTGGTTTTTTTTTTGTCTGCCTAAAAACAAAGAACGATTTTTCTGTCAGGAAGCGGATTTTCCTTCGGGAGGCGTACCTGGGTTCTGTTGCCTGAAAACAGGGCGGGTTTCCTTCAGGAAACGGAAATAGGCCGTGAGAGGCCGCTTCGGGCGCTCCTCCGAGCTGATCCCCCTCCCGACGACCCTCTCCGCCGAGCCGCCGCACGCCCTGCACACAACGGCACCGCCGGTTACCCACACGGCCGAGCCTCTCCCCTCCCACACGCCTCACAGCCCCGCTCCCGTCCTTCCCCGCACCTGAGGAGCCGCCGCCCGCCGCCCAGGAGGGCCGCGGCCCGCCCCAGCAGGGCCAGCGCCGCCGCCATGCCTCCAGCGCGCCGCCTCCGCAGGGCAGGCTGGGAACGGCGCTGCCGCCACGACGTCACACGGGGGCGGGGCCAGGATGGAGGCCCCGCCCACTCCCGGCGCGGAAGTCCCGCGGTGTCACACAGTCCGCCCTCCCTCGGTTACAGACAGAGGGGCAGGAGGGGTTTCTGCCATGTTTATTGGGAGAAAACAATACAGAGAGGGGAAATTAAAGGAGGAGAAGTTGATTAAACAACAACAAAATAGTTTCAGCTGTTTCACCCCCCAGCAACGAGCTGGGGGCAGCCCCCATGACACCAGCAGAGCATGTCCCCTGGCTGGAGGGGGAAAAACAGGATGGAGAGAAAAGGCCATTCTTTCCCATCACAGTAAAGAGCCCAGGATGGTGTAACCTCACTGCCTAGGGCTTTATTCTGCCTTAAAATAGCATTAACATATTAAACCAGCATTAACGGTGAAGGAGTACAAGCAGAGGCGGTGGTCTCCGTCAGTGAAATCTCACCAACTCCTTCAAAGAGCAAAAGTTTAAGAGTAGAAAAGCAGAACAGAAAAATCAAAGGCTCGATAGGTTCATAATCCAGTATTTTTTACTTTTTAAAATTATATAAATACCCCATAAGCAGAAGGGCCTTACTCCTTGGTCTTCATCTTTTTCTGTCGTGCTGCTGGTCTTACACGTGTTTTTAAACAATCCCCAATACAAAAAGTGGTAAACCACCAGAAATGGAGTATTATTCAAAGTTCCACTTTCACACAGCTCAGAAATACAGATATTGCAAATATTGAAATAGTTTTTAGTACATATGTATTACTACCCATCTAGGGAAAAAATACAAATAAAATCTCTGGGGACACATTCTGACAGTCAAGGTTTCCTGCCACCCCTTCAGCAGTAAGAACACGCAATGGCTTTGCCTTCCTTACTGCACTCCTCTGAATAACAACCTCCCAACATTGACTCAGCTTACAATTTAAGGTGAAGAAGGATATTTTAAGATGGATAGAGTCACTCTTCATCAAGCTTTTGTTTCAAAAAAAAAAGTCATGGGTACATCATAGATAAAAGCGGTAGGACATAAGGACATTTTCCCCATCTATGACCAACTTTTATCATCAAGAATGAAGGTAACAATATTCCACCTGTAGGAGTAACAGCTCCTACCGCACACACATCCCACCCACAATCCAAAACCCAGTCTGGCATTCATTACCAGAAAAAAAACTGAATATTTCAATCTTAGAAGTATATTCTATGATGATGAATTTCTTAAGTCACTTTTCTTTCATGGGCAAGGTACAGAGAAAAACATTAATCACACATTTTTATCTTCAGATACTCAGTAAGAGTGTACAATAGGAAATGGAAATTCTTCCACCTTTTAAGAAAAGGCTGCCCCTCTCTGGCACTCCTGGTTTTTCCACATGCGCAGTCTGAAGCAACTGAGGCACCAAGTAATGGGAAAATTAGCAGCAAATGTGAGAACTTTCCTGTGACAATTCTGGTATTGCAGATACACCACCTCAGCTGAAGTGTCTGACCTTCAAACACCTGTGGTGTTTCCTCCAGAAATTAAGATATAACATGTCATTAAACTGGTTGAAATCCTATATAAAACCATGGGTGCAGCATGCTAAATCAATTAGGCTGAAGCTAGCATAAAAATTAATTGCAACAGTTCTAAGTAGTACACTCTGCACAGCTCGATTCCCTTTTTTGTCTACAGGACACATGCACACGTAATGTTTTGATTCTCTAGTGTTAGAACAAGCACTTTAAGGATATCATGGTTTAAAGAAACAAAAAGCCAAGACAAGTAGTAGAAAACGCATTTTATTTATATGGAAAAGGCTACATTTAGATTTGTAAAAGGTCTGTGATAGTGTTACGTTGCCCGCATGTCAGAACTCATTTGTGAACAGCAACAAAAGGGTTATGTATCTTTCTACATAGCAGTGCAATTAGTTCACATTGCAATAAAATTAAGTCAAGTATGCAACAGAATCAAAACCAAGTGTTTCTCCATAATCAACATACAAAGAATTACAGTGCAAAGATCATTTTAGGTTTTCAGATATCTGCAGTCAGTCTTCAGAATATCCTAACAGGTGGGATACTCCAATTATTTTTTATTACTAGCAGTTGTATCTTGTCAATACTGTGCACAAGCAAGTAAGTCTAAAATGAACTGACTTACATGGTAAATAAAATATTTAGTCTATACAAGTAAAAAAACCCCAACAAATTATATAAGTGAACTAACAAAATGAAATTTGAACACACCTATGAAACAAACAACATACTTTAAGGACACACATACAGTATTCATCACATAAAACCAGCTACTTTTTCCAGCAAAAATAATTTGGTTGCTTTACAACTGCATTACGGATCTTGTAGTCTGGAGATATAGATGTCCAACTCTTAAAAACCATAATAAATGTCTTCTGCAAAGCATACAAAGAGGATAAATATTCGTATCACAGTCTAAGTTTATTTTTGGAAGCTTGCTCTCCCTTGCTCCAGAAACACACTTACATGGGTAGAAAAAAATTCAAGGGGCATCATGATACACTGCAATCGGTGTTCCACTTCCTTCTAACTTTGAAAAAACCCCTAGAATTTACAGTACACTGTGGTATAGGAAAAAGTCTTCGTAAGCCTACATTGCATATTTCTGAGTCCATTCTCTTGCATATCTGTTGTATCTGTACATGCAGAAAGAAGGCATAACAGTGAAGAGCTGTTAGTGATACATTGACAATGGCCACATATTTACTCAATACAGATGTCATCGAGCTTTTCACCTCTTAATATTGATTCAAACAACATGAAAAGAGTCTAAAAGCCAAGAAACCCACTGACTACATGTTTAGTTCCTAAGGCTACCTGTGCAAAGCTATTTAGACTCAAAACCAGACTCAGAGGTTTGCCTTAAAAGACGCACCACTGGACATACTTAACTGGCATTTCACAACCAGTTCCCTTGTCTGTACCTTAACAGGAATTTGCTGTCAATTATTCCTAAACATGTACACTATTAACAGTCTGACAAAGCTCATTCTAGTTGCATAAAATTCACTATAATTAACTGGGTTTGGAAAGGGTGGAGAAAAAAGGCACAGTGATTTTTTTTAATTGTTCTCCATTCTACATTTCAGGACCTGAAAGGAAAATTTCCTGAAAAGCATTTTAAGTCTTTGGTCTTTTCCTTAGGATATGAAGCTGACAAGTACTCCCAAAGGTGTTCTAAGGACACTTGTCCTTAGAAAGTCAATAACTTTCCCTCTGGTCCTCACATTTATTACATTCCACTCTTCAGACGAGATTCACTTTCCCCAGGGTCCTCTGGAGAAAATGGTGACACATTTTTAAAATCCATTTCATAAGATCAGTCTAGCAACTCCTGTATTAACTGGCTTTGTTCTTAAAAATATGCTACCGGAGAAGTGTTTGCATTTTTACTTATAGTAAAATACTCATATATAAATGCTCGGGGTAACCAGCCATATCTTTCATTTCCTAAATCCAAACTGAGATAAAAATAATTTAAGTGGTGATCCTGATAAGAAGATAAAGCTATTGACGAGACTACACATCATCTCACTTTCACCAGCAATGATTAATTATCAAGTTTTGGACATAAGAGAAATAGCCCTTGTTCACTGCCTTCAAAAGCAGGAGGCACAATCACTAAAATCACTATTAAGTAGATGGACAAAAGCTGAGACACAAATGGGCAGAAGCTGAAGCACAACATCCTCATTTTGAACACAATCTGCTTTGCAGCACGAGCCCCAGAGTCCAAGCACTTCACAAGTAGGCTATACAATTTGATTGCGTCAGACATCCAACTGTCAGAAAAAGGCCATTTTTGTAATTCTTATTTTAGGGGGAGAAATATTAGACCACAGGCTTCCATGTAACTTCTACATCACTAAATCCAGGCCGCTGCACTATAAATAAAAGACCCCAGCATAGATGTTTTAGTCAGTATAGTACTTTTAGAGTTAAAACTCCTCAAATCAAAATCAGGTTTGGTCCAGCAGCATGTAATGCTTCACTTATGTGCTGTCTGTGTTGCCTACCCAAGATCAGAAACTTCCTGCAAAGCCTACAGCAGTTCCAGAAACTAAGAGAGGATCTTTTTTTCTTTAAGACACTGCAAATTGAAGTAAGTGTGACAATGGTTCTTGGCATTAAACAGAGCTGAATATTAGTCTATTCTACAGTTATAAAATTGTGTCAAAACAGTTTGTTGTTCATACCTAACATCTTACTAAAGGCATATATTTTACAACCAGAATATCACAGTAAGAACAAATAATTCATATTTGGGTAATCATTTTTCATGCAACGAATATAAACACGCAACACAAAAGTGTGAAGGTTTTTGGCAACTATGTAAAAAAACCAAACTACTAAGTATCCAACAGCTGTATATGCCTACAGCTTCCTGCTTGCCATTCCACTGATCAATATCTTTCCAGATTTAAAACTCTCATCCTGATTTTATAGAAATCTATAAAGATACCTAAGAGTTAAGACAGAAGGTGCATAGCAGGTAACACACAAATATGTTTATGTCATACTCACTTTTCCTTATCTGACTTGTAGATCTGTGCAATATCCGGTACTAGTGGATCGTCTGGATTAGGATCACAAAGTAAGGAGCATATGGACAATAAAACTAAATAAAAGAGACACTAGATTAAGCAAGTTAGGTTACCTTATTTCTATAATCCTTTAATATAGTCCAGTACAGTGAAGAAGGGTGGTAGAAGGGAGATTAGAAAGAGAATGCATATTAAGTTTTCACATTTCATTTCTGCTTAGAAATGTTTATACAGCGCTGTTTTTCTAGGTTCTAAGTAAATACCACTTGACACTAGCTTAGAGAACTTGCAGCCCATGGACCTCTAACTTTTATAATGATCTCTCCTATCAAATATTCCCCATGAATATTTGGTAAAATGAAGTCCCTCTATCTACAATTATTTAAGATATTTTTAATATTACACTGCCATGCAATATTCTTTTTTGTACATATTCTTCTCTACTTCTGTGCTGAGTTATTCTTTCCCTTATACAAATATTTCACTCAATTTGATAGAAGTCTGACTTACTCATTAGGTATTTTCAGAAAATGTATCACGTGCAGGTATTCATTTATAATATCATACTCCAACAAGTTGGAAGTCCATGTCCAACAAGCTGACCATGAGCCAGCAATGTGCCCTTGTGGCCCAGAAGGCCTATGGCATCCTGGTTTGCATTAAAAAGAGCATGGCCAACACATCAAAGGAGGTCATCCTGCCCCTCTACTCTGCCCTGGTGAGGCCTCATCTGGAGCACTGTGTCCACTTCTAGGCTTCCCAGTTCAAGGAGGACAGGGAACTACTGAGAGACACCAGTGGAGGACTCTGAAGATGATCAAGGGAATGAAGCGCTTCTCTTATTGGTCTATTTGACTTGGAGAAGACTGAGAGGGGATCTCATAATGCTGATAAATACCTAAAGGGTGGGTGTCAAGATGTTGGGGTCAGGCTCTTCTCAGTGGCAGGACAAGGGGCAATGGGCTCAAGCTAGAACACAGGAAATTATCTCAACATGAGGAAAAACTTCTTTACTTTGAAAGAGACCAAGCACTGGAACAGGCTGCCCAGAGAAGTTGTGGAGTCTCCTTCTCCAGAGATATTTAAACATCCCCTCCGAACACATTCCTGTACAACCTGCTCTGTGTGACCCTGCTTTGGCAGGGGGTTGGACTAGATGATCTCTGAAGGTCCCTTCCAACCCTACCATTCAACAATTAATTTCCTGGTATCAAACCAAGGGTATTTGATTTTTCTAAAACTTTCTGTCCATGCTTTCCAGGAAATTTATATCTTTATACTCGGAACTAACATGAAGACAAGAGTATACAGTTAAACAATTCTAAACATGTAGTGAAAGGGAATTTGATGCTACAATGAGAATCTGCTGTAGAATATAATTTTTCTTCCTTGCTTTGTCTTGTTACAAAAGAACCCAGACTAACATCTATTTTGAGTGGTAGCAAGTTTGACCACTTGATACTGACATATTTCATTTTATTCAGTGCCAAATACACCAGTAATATTAGAAAAATCAGGTTAGAATACTTGATCACATGAATTAGAGTCATTATCAGTAGGTTGTAATCCTTTGATTCAATAAACTATAGAAGGGAAACTACCATGAGCCACTAGGCCAACTTCCACTTTATGAAATTTAAGGTGTCACACATTATATAAGCACACAAAACCAGAACACCTAAGACCAGCACACTGCTCCTCTTTATAAGTGAAGGAACACTGAAGAAGTAAAGACACAGGAAAGTGAAGATCTAAAAACTTAAAGATTTTTTTAGTTGTAAATGTGAACTGTTAAATATAAGTACCAACTCTAATTTGCTAAATACTTTCTAAATAACTAGAAACAAGACTTTTTTTCTCAGCAAGAAAATAATCAACCAATTTCTGTGGAAAGTTAACACTGACTACAAATGGTAGTAACTCATGTCTTCAACAACTACATCAGATTAATTTTTAAACTTAGAGTTAAAACTTAGATTTTATTTTGCTTGTGAGATTACTGCACAAGGTTGTTACATGTGAGCAGAAGTTGCTTTTCCAAGGAGGTACAGCAATTGCACTTGCATAGAGCAATTTCCACTGGACAAAGACTAACATTTTTTCCTTACGTGTACACCAAAAGTAATGACACTATTCTAAAAAAAGACACGTGGTTTAGAGAGCTTTCAAGCACACAAGCAAGATGTGATATTGTTTAACCTTTTGAGTCACATGAGGACTTCATTAAAAGTGTGCCTAAGCATTTTGAAGATGGGTGAGAAAAAAAAACAATGATAGCACCCACATTTTAAGCTGTTTTTAAAAGTGACACAAAATGCCTACAACAAAATAACTGCTTAACTGTAACCTCAATGTTCCCTAAATCTACAGTGTTCAACTTGAGAAAGTTTAAGTATGGGACTAGAACATTTTAATAAATCTTTTACTGATTACTTTGAAAGCAGCTACATTTTAAAATATTCATCTTAGAGAGGAATGCAAACCAGAAGAATTTATCTCATTTTAAAATAAAGTGTAGTTAAGACCTTAACCCACACAAGGATGCTCACCTCAGGCAACCCAAAGATCCATCAATAAGCTATGAGGTAAGCCCACAAGCATTAGTATGAGATTTTCCATTTACATTCAAACTTATTTGATTTTGAAGCTCTCTTCATGAGTTTCTCCTCAGTTCTGCATGCAGTCAGCTATAATACAGAAGTTGCATATCTGGCTAATTTGACATATATTATCTTCCTCAATATGTTTTAGAAATTTTCTTCACCGTGCACATAGTATTTAGTGTAATGTGACAATCCAAATAAACTATGTAAGATCTTGGATTGTACCATGAACTCCAGTGGAATGTACCACTTCTGTAATATGCAGGATAAATGACTTTCCACTGTTACCCTTAGTGCAGTAATCCACACAGCACCACAGCAGTGCATGCAGTTTAAAAAAATCCATTAGCAAATCTGTGGTTTTTACCTTTAGATACAGTCAGAGCTGGCGACCATTGAGATCTTAGGATGTCAAGACAAATACTCCCATTACTGTTTATGTTTGGGTGGTATATTTTCGTTGTAAAAGCGATCTGGAATAAAATAAATAAATAAAGCAAGTAATAACAAAATCTGTTTATTACATTTGGAACCCTTAACATTGTCCCCTCAGTTCTAGTCACGCTACATCTGCTGACACAAGCTATTGTACAGTCCTACCTGTTCCTCCTCTATAAACGTGTACCCTACTGCTGGCCCTTCTCTTTTTAACTTCCAAAATGAAGCCTCAAAGAACTAAGAGACAGAAAGAGAGCTTTGACGAAAAAATTGCATACATTTTGAGAAAAAGCACTTACCTTTGGTGGTTTGAAAGGATAGTCTGTTGGAAAGTGTACTGTGAGAAAAAATACGCCCCCTTGATACGCACTGTCAGGCTGGGGAGAAAAACAAAACAAACAAAACATATCAATATATCTCAATTATTTTGGAGCTTCTCTTCTGAACGAAGAAAGCCTCCCAAAGCTATGAAAATCCATTCGTTCCCTGGTACACAGCCCATGCTGTGGGCCACAGCCCACTATGAGATGTGTACTGGGAAGGCAGAGGGAACTGACCCCTCGCACTGGCCCGCAGAGCTACAGTAGAGCCAACCATGGCTACTACTGCAGCAGAGCAAGACAGCTACTGAACGCTGCCCTTCTTGGGGAGAGAAAGGAAGGGAGCAGTGTTGCACTGGTGGAGCTACCAAAAACCGCTGATCCATCAGCTCCACTGCACCAAAGGGAATACAAAACCCAGAGCAGGTCTTCCAAATCCTGCCTCCGTGCAACACCACAGGTGATCCTCCTCCATCCTTAAGCTACAAATATACTTACCTTAAGAAGTGGTTTCTCTTTGCAGATGCAAAGAGTAGGATTTTCCAACATAATTCAGTTGATCATGGTGACATCAGGGAGTTTTAAAACACACAACATCTTTGTGACCTGCACAAATCTGTGAACATGCATTTTGTTAGAGAACATGTGCACAGGTTTACGTCCAGGTTGCACACAGTTAATAGATAGAAATAACTTTGTTGCAGTCATCCATTGAGGAAATCTTTTGTTTTTATTAACTGGAAAAGCGAGGGGAAAAGTCTGAAGGCTAGATGATAGAAAGCAGCGCTGCCATTTCCGATTAAAGGAGGAAGAATACCTCTCTCATAGTATGGTAAAACAGCAACTCAATCCCAGCAAAACTGCAGAAGATCGAGTTTTTGGGTTTTCTTATGGAAGCAAAGGCAGACTTTTTCAAATAAAAAGTTAATCTTTGAAGTGAGCAAAAATTACAGTTTTAGAGATGAATATAAGAGGTAGAGTTACAAATGGTCCACTAAGACATGTCATCTTACACACTCAAAATGTAGACAGTGTTGCAACGTAAGGCAGTTTATATATAGTATTGCTAAGATGTCAGCATTAGCTATCAGAAGAGATTGCTGCTGTCCTGCTTCGAAAGGTTTGAAAGGGCTGCTTGCATGCATATTAAATGGATTCGTCCAAGCTGAAATAAGCTGAAGATGAGACAAGTTCAGTGTCAGAAGGCAAAGTGAAATCACAGTGTGATGTGTTATGAGTAAGATATGTAAAACGAATTGATGATGCCCATAGGCAGAAAAAGAGGTTACCCTACTTCCACGCATAGAAGTGAATTCTGAAGGTAAGCTTCAGTCCTATGCTTCCCTCAGGTCATCAAGAAACATACAGGATATGTGTCTCTATTTCCTTATGTTATCAGGGCAAAGGATTAACGTGGTGACTGTGTTCTTTTCTTATTGACAGATACCGCTGAGAAAGGTTGGCAAGAGATGATCATTCTTTAACTCAAGAAATCTGAAGATTCTTGAAGCAAATGAAGCAAAGAAAAGAATATGGAAGGTGAATTGCAAGCTCAAAGGAAAAAAAAGGACTTTGAATTCGGATTTATACACTAGTATCCTTTCCTCAGGTCTCAGAGTCATTCACGAGAGACATTATCGGTGGCAATCAGCACATGAGCTTTTGTTAACTTCTTCACTGGTTTGCCATTCACCTTTAAGCAGCAGAGAGGCAAGGGTCAGAATGACTTTGTACAGGAAGTAACACAGTTGCTGAAGAAAAGTAGCAAAAGAATTAGTATCTTACAGAAAAACCTGCCACAATCATTTCAGTTGCCACTGGGCCATTGACAAGCTGGACAACAGAGTCCAGCAGACCACTGGCAAATTAGTACCTGATCTTTTACTGCTTCAGAGCAGCTGTGCTGAAAATGCAGAAATAGCCTCAAAGCAGTCACAGTTCCACTTTTCTCCACCATGTGATGCTGCATCTTAATGGATTAAACATCAGTATTTCAGCTCACACAGTGGTTCAGCTCATTATCTGAACCAAACCCTCTTCTTTCCAAATTATTAAGCACAGAACAAACCTATTAGGAATACAAACTCCTTACCACGACATTAATAAACACCTCTTCCCTCAGGTCATGTTGTTCTTCACTCTTTATGCTGAAATGCTTTTCAGCATTCCCTTAAAGTTTTCTGTTCTTAAGCTTTATTGTCCTTTCTTATGTCATATCCTTGACAAGAGTCATAAGCAGGATCTTTAGAGATCTCCCTCAACCCAAGGAAAGCAGGCATTTCTCACAGAGAAACGAAAAATACCCACAATTGGTGATCTACAGATTGCAAAAGCCATCTGGTTTTGCCAGAACCACATCACAGCTATCAACTAACCTCTATCTAAAAGCCCCAAAATCCCCCTATGCACCATCCCTCTTTTTTTACAGTTACCAACTATAACGTTGAATTACTTCCACTCTTCCTGTCACATGGAAAAATCCTTCAGAATTGAAATGATTATCTTTGAAAAGCAAGCTTTTCACTTTGCAGCCCACATAACCAATTCAAACATTGCAGCTAATCGATTAAAGCACCCTTAACCTCACGAAGAGGACAGATCTTTGAACACTTAAACAAACTAATACCAGACTACTAAAAACAACAATACCACCCTAAATGCTTAATCTTTACAAAGCACAACTGAATTTGACTGTCACATTTACAGAAAACCAAATGAATCCTTCCATAAAGGGAAATATGATCACTTTAAGTGGCATGAATTATATACTTACAGGTCCCATAATTGTTGCTTGCCAATGAAACACTGAAAGTCAAAAAGGTACAGCAATTAGAGATTTTTTTCTGAGCTCTTTGTTAACCAAAAAAAGTCAACTGTGACAATGTACTAGAGAACAGCTTACAGTCATCTCCAACAGGTCCAGCAGAACAGTGGGCAGGTGGGTCTCGCTGCAGATCACTTAGTTCCTGTAAGAAACACACAAATATTTGAAAGGCATCCACATGGGAAAAGGCACCACTCAGCAGCACTTAAAGTGAGAACACAGATTTTATTAATTAGACCTGCAGTATTTTTAAAAAAATCTCTTGAAATGCCCATTGATACTCAAAAGCTTTCTTTGCCAGATAGGTATGCAGCCAAAGACAACAGTGTGCTATAAATTAATATCTGAAAGTATGTAAGAGTTATAGCCAAGTTCATAATAAGCTAGATATACTGAAGTAGAGATAGAAAAAAAAATGAAGAAAATGTGGAGTTTCTTGATTTCTCCGTAAACTCACTGGTTTGGACATTTATGTGCTAATCTGACTGCTCCTATAGCTTTTGATTTCACAAAAGTTTCTTCTATCAACCTAACCTATGTACAATAGCAGAGTTAAACTAGCTCTTAACATGCTTGCAGTCTGTCTAGAGATTATATATAAAGATAACACAAAGGTTCCTAAGTAAACTAGAAAATACAGCTCTACACCTTACTTAACATACCAGAATTTAAATCCCTGCCTTTTTTTCCCCTAAAATGACTACTAAAAAACCCAAAGGAAGTTGAGGTTTCAAGAGAAGCACTGACAGAAGCTTTTACAGATCAACTGATTTCTTTCTTTTACAGAAGTCCACAGTCCCAAATAAATTAAATTCTTAATTACACAAAACCAGCTCTGTTTTTCATCTAATTTATCATGACTATACCAAATGCAAAAGAAGTCAGACATTAATGGTGGTTCATTTTTCTTATTTAATATACCGCTTTTGATGTCTGAGGTTTTACTGCACTAATAACAAACAACTTTTTCCAATTCTAAACTGAGAAGAACCGTGCTGTGACATTTAACAATTTTGTGTAAATACTTAAATTGAAATAAACTGAAAGACGTGCTAAGCCACTGTTACTAAGTCAGACAACTACTTACTCAAAACATGTGCATTTAAGTAAACAACAGACATAGGTAGGTCTGCAAATATCTCCTTGATTTTAGTGTAAGGAGTAACAGTGAAAACATTTCTACTCAAAGATCATCAGTCAATACAACTACTTCTAAAAATCAAATTTTAATTTGGAACTAAATTTAACTCAAGTGTAGAATTTGTATACGTAGCATAATCAGACCTTAAGTACAATTTGAAGGGTTAAAACTCTGCACTTCTCAACTGCTGTGATATATTTATCTATTTACAACATCCAGCAAACATTTCAACTCACAGAGTTCTCTCGTTGAAGGACTCAATTCACCACACAGCTGGCACCTAAATTCAGGCACAGTTCTTAAAAGGTCCACTCTTGGCCTTGAATTCAAAAACAGGCACTGCAACCTGTCTTCAGCCAGGTAATAGAGTAGTATTACTACCACTTGCTCTGAAGTCAGTCCTCACAATCTTTGGAATTTGAAGTAAAAGACAGTTCTTTGATATATATTGAAATATCTCAGTTCACCAAGTAGTTTTACTTGTCTGCCCTCAACTTTATTCTGTCAGTGAAATTGTATGCTGGTCCAGAAACAACACTGGGTTAGACTTTAACCAATAAAGGCAAGAACAAAACCCGTTAAAAGTGCAGTTCCCTTTTTAATCGGAGGATTCAAATTTCACTAAGGGAGCAACACAGAAAACCAGTAATCTATGCAAAGCCAAGGCCTTGCCAGTACACGAAGGGAATCAACAAGTCTCAAATTTCCAAGAGTCCTGAGGGTTATAACAAGCATTACTAGGAGCAGCACAGTTACAGTCACTGCCTACTCTAATGTGCAACTCAAAATCTAACACAACAAGAGATTAAGTCTTGTACACCCACTAAAAAGGAGCCAGCTACACAAGAGTGTTAGCCAAACCGGAGAACTCAAAGCCTAGAAATCACTTTTTAGAGCAGTCAAGGCTGACTACTAAATTAAAGACAATGAAAGGAAAAATACGTATCTTAACTCTTCAGAAAGTCTCCAAAATACACACAAACATCCCTTTATAGATATACGAACTGCTAGGCAAGCATGTAATTTTGGTGTCACAAGTCTGTAACAGTACACTCATTGATTAGATGCTTTCCTCAAGACCTTTACATACCCCAAAACCACACAAATCTGGTTTCTTTCATATGTACGCACGCAGTTCAGAATTGGTAGGAACTGGGGAAGGCTCCTCAGGTATACACTTCCAATTTGTTCAGGCTAAAGGTACTGACATTTGTCCACGATAAAACCCCCATGTTTTCCATCATACCTGGATGAGACCCAGAACTATTAACTCCTGCTATTAATATTTCCCTAATAACGATGAAGAAAAGGCTCTCATCAACCATCTTCAATAGCTGAGAGCTGTGATACATGTAGAGAGCTTCTGCAGCTAGGAAACAGAGCCAGACCAAACTTCAAAATCCTGATAGAGCAAATTCATGTCCTATTTTCCAACCTTAAGAAATAATATATTGAAGCTAACGTGGTTTAAAAATGAAAATGGTAACCTGATCAAACTTTGTAAATTGAATTTGACAGTATTAATGTTTTAAGCCTTTACATACAGAAGCTCAGATCAAGCTGTGATAAAAAACAAAGAACTATTCAGCTTTATAATGTTAATTATGCTGTTTAAGCTTCATATTCAAAGCAAAATTATCTGGAGAAGTGTAAGATTTAGGCTTCAAGCTTTCCTATGTCTTCTGAAATGGTACAAGGAGATAGTTAGAATGTCACCCATGAGTGAGGCTGACTTGCCTATGTCCAGAGCAGAACGTTACAGAACAGTTGTGATTATTCTCTAGAGTAATTAGATGTAGAAAAACTACTTCATGACTTTACATGTTCAGAAAAAATGTGTTGAATACAAGAATTCTCTACACGAAGCAGCAAAGATGCTCTTCGCAAGAAGCACAAAACGTTGTGTCAAGAAATACTACAAAGGACAATGTCCAGAAACCTCATGGAGAAGTGCAAGAAAACTGCATGTAAAGCATTATACAGTTGATACTATTTCCCTGTGATTTTAAGTTAATTAGTTTCAGCAGTTTTGTCCACATTCTAGGGATTATCACTGCGTAGCCACAAGGTGCAGGTCTGGTTACTTAAGGCCTTGTCTACACTGATATTTTTAGTTGCTGATATAGAAGATGCCGGTGCAAGACTGATGGATGTAGGCTAACAAACAGGATCTATAATTCAAAGCAGATTCAGTTTCAAAAGTGAAAGTCAATACTATAAATTAGTGTACACCACGGTAATATCTTCTTAAAGAACATACAAAGCCAAAATTTTGTCTGCAAGCAATGCGAACAGAAGTATCAATTATATCAAACACCGGTGAACATTACAACATAAAAGCATCTATCAGGAGCCACACTATCCCAGCACAGCCAGGATCAACATGTTCAGAGAAAACAGCTAAACTGAGGACAGTAGGAGGAATAAATCTTCTAATCCTCTCAAACATAGGAAATATTAGAGAGTGTAATAGAATACTGTTAATACTATACCTGGTTGCAATGAATGGGTACTACAGCAAGTTATTTCTCCTGTTTCCAACTACAGAAGAGCAGCACAGCACAAAAGCAAGCAAGATCCATGACCAGGTGTGGCTAATAAAGGAATATTAGCATAATGCTACAAGTGCTAAATGACAATTATCCCAGATAAACACAGCAAAGCCTCCAAATTATCACCTTTTATTGCACCACACACACTGTAGAATAAATAGCTCTGTGGGGAGCACAAGGCAAAAATTTAGAAGTTGGGTTTAAAAGATGTAAAACACACGCTGTGGTAAGCTATAAATGCTGGAAATACTTCTGAACCTCCAGACTAGTACTCAGTGTCAAAATATAACACAGGATGTATTCCATAGAAGTATGAAGTTGGTGAAGACTGGAAGGCCAGTTTAACAGTTACATGCTTTATTGCAGATCAAGCTTCTCTGCTAAAAAGCTACTGGAAAAAATTGTGAAGAATACTTTGATAACAAGGAGATACATATTCTCAGTATAGCCACTCAATGGCTATGAGGGTGAGCAGTAACAGGAAAAAGGGCCCTAAAAAAAGTCTCCTTTTTCACTTACAAAAAACAACAGTAAAAAGACTGCAGACTATCAGAAGACCAAAATAAACTGCAGGCAGCATCACTAAAAGCTATTTTAAATCTCTAAATGACAATCTGACAAGCAGAGCTCTTTTCCACATCATTATTTAAAATAGAGGGTTTTATATTTCCCAGTTCTTCATTCCTTGCACAAAATGCACTGTAGACCACAGACTCACTTGCTACTAACTCCATGCATACGCTGCTGCTATTACAGAAATGTTTGGAACCATCTGTCAAAAAACAGCCAGTGATTATACTTGGACTAGTTAAAGGATTCTCTGTTCTTTGTAAATTTGGCAAATGTAAAACAAATACTTATCATAACATTTTTCAATATAAAGTGAAGTCTTGGTAATAAAGTATGTATTCTATTTTATAAATTGTTTTAATGCAAAAAAAGTATTGCTTTTATATCACAGCTGGTATATTGAAAGCAAACTAAACCATCTTAAAGATTCAAAAAGGAAGTTTTCCTTAGTATGTTTATTACCATCCAAACACATAATGTGACTCAACAGTTTAAAGTCAAAACATAAACCACAAATATAGACAAAATTTTATTTACTTGAGTGACTTCACAGTAACAAAAGCTATTTTCAAAATAAATATTCAACTCTATGTCCTGTTAGTCTACCCATGTACTAAACAGATACGAAACATACATACAGCTCATTGATATAGCTAAGTGCTTGTTGTATGCTTCTATTCTTTCTGACTTGTGGGAGAAGAACAATCAAGGACTATGCACCAACAAGACAAAAACCACCAGCTATTGTTAAACCAAGTCTTCAAATGTGTCAGAAACTAGTTTGTCACTGGTTTTAAAAATCGATTTTTATGCCTGTAACAAAATTAAATAATGGTTTTGTACATATTTCTAAATAGCCTGAGCTATTAACAAGCATAACACCAACCCCTCATTAACATTAGATGAGCACCCAGAAGTAAAGGGTTTATGATGAAAACAGTCTCCTGAACTGTAATACTGAACAGACGTGACAGCAAACTTGCAATTAGATACGTAAACAAAGGATTTTGAACAGCAGTCTCAGAAGAACAGTTCTGCACAGGGCAGATGGGCAGAACTGACCTACACACTAACTTACACAACCTGACAGCCTGAATTATTTTCTGCTTTGCCCCAAAGCCACAGGGTCTCAATTTCCAGAGGTAGCAACAATAAAGCCTTCTTTACAGAATACCCCTTCCCAATGAAATCCTACACTATTTGTTTAGTTTTCATAATGTGCAACAGTTGGAATTTACAGTGCCCACAAAACCAGGGGTTATTCTTTTGTTCGTGCATCACAGACCACGGAGAAGCAACTCTGGCCCCAAGGAACATTTATTCTATCTCTCACACAGAGCACAGCCTTAAGTTTTTGACAGCATAGAAATATACTGTCTCTCTTTCATGCTATGCCAGAGCAAAGCACTGACAAGGTAAACTAATACAGGCTCCTTAGCTTAAGATGAGTAAGAAATCCCCATCCTTCCAAGAACTCTGAGATTAATTTCTCATGGAAGTACACCAACAGCTGTGCTTGCACCACAGGGCTCATGTCCTCTCTGCTCTTCTACACTCAGCTTGTTCTTTCGTTATTCGGTTACTTGTATTTAACGAAAGCTCCCAAGCACAATACATTTTTCCATTATTAGTATGTAGTCTTGAAATCTGCAGCCTGTCCTCTGAGGAGTCCCTTGAGGCAGACTCATGAAAAATGGGATGAAACCACACAGATCACAACGGCAATACTATTTAGAAATTGGAGTCCCAACCAGTAAGAGGCAAAAAAAGCTTAGTAGCATCTCTATGTATCTTGGCTTTGCTTCCCATGTAGGTACTCTTATCCTGAACACATTATCAAAATTGTCAACAAACACTCAAAGTTGCCATCAAAATCCCTTAGCTGTGTTAAAGTATAATTTTGAATCACCCAAGCTTAACTTGAGACGGTATGTCTGGACTGACAAGCTCCCAAGTAACACCATTGCGTTTTCTGACAGCACTTTGTTCTCCAAAGAGTTGCTCTAGGCACTTTGTGAAACTGCAATCCTTACAGCATTTTCTCTACTCCAGATATTATCCCTTCCTACTCTTGAGATACAACATAGCTATGAACTTTTATTATAGCCAGTCTGAAATCATAGATTTCACCACTTTCAAGAAAGCTCCACGCATTACAGTGACATCAAGATACACACTGCTATGTCTTTTCAAACTTTTCCACTTCATTTTAACTTTCCACTTGAAACAATCCTATTTCTCTTGCCACTTTTCTACTTCTGCAGTGGCAGACTCTTGACCAAATGCCTTCAGTAGTATTTCTTTCTTACCCTGGAAAGGCAGCAGATAGTGATGAGGGTAGTTAACAAAACAAAGCAAGTCATTAGTCATTTCTGCAGCAAACTAGAAACAGGAGATAACCACTTCTGAATCTAACCTTAACTCTTCTGGTAGGTCCTTCCCCAATATCTCTTCATGTTTCAGATAGAAGTTATTAATCAGGAAATCTCCTACTACCTTGAAGCCAGCCCCCGGTAAGCATTTCTTCATTTTTAAAGTGTAGAAACAGAATTTAATAAGAATAACAGAAGGAAATATATTCTTTCATAAATAGTCTAACTATAATTTCACAACTATCAAACACAGAGTTTTTAAACGCCACACTAAAGAAAAACTGTGCCTTTCCAATATATATGGAAGTCTCTAAAGCAGAAAGAAAAGTTATCCAAGGAATGTGAAAAGAATAAAAATATGGAGAACAATCCTATTCTAGCAGAACCTCATTTGGAAGCCCACAAAAAACCACTCCATCTCAAAAACAGTAGAAGACTTTGTCTGTTCAACTTAACAGCATGAAATTGAACAAGAGGGGAAAAGACTGTTGAGAACAATCCTTTTCTTATAAACGTGAGGGTAAGGAGATACTCAAATAAAACGTAGGAAATAAAAAAGTCAAGAAAACACAGAGCATTCCCATAATAAGTAGAACTCACTGCTTAAAGAAAGGTCACTATAGTCATTTATTATTATTTGATATAATGTTCAAATGTACTATTCATAACAAATATGTGAGGTGAAGTAACAAAAAAATCTCACCTAACTACATATAAAGGCATAATCAGATTTGTGGCACGTGACCTAACTACCAACTTCTAGTAGAAACTAGCAAAAAAAGTTCATATCTATTGTGGGGTATCCCAGACCCGCTTGCTGCAGGGTTAACTGCTCATGATAGAATTCTATTCCTGTAATTCCACTGTTTTCCAATAGCAAAACGGGAAATTCAGAACAAGAAATTACAGCCCAGTCACTAAACGAAGATGGCACAAACACTGACCAAACATAGCACATCAACAGCAACAAAACACCACATCTTCTATAACACAGTCACTGCATTAACTCAACTTCTATGTTTACCATCCACATCACTTTTTTTGGTCTGAACTGTATAATCACCAGTTCCATCTTGCCAATCTAGAAATTTTAGTCTTTACTAGAAGCCTGGCCACTTACAGGTATCATGCAAAAACTCAACAACTGGGATACATTCAAAGGTCACAGGGAGCACCGGGCTAACGGCACTTCCTAATGTGGAAAAAAAACACCCCACAACTTAGTTAGGGCAGAGCAAACCGAGCCATGCACCACAAGAGCACAGCATTTTGGCCACAGATGTTCTATTTACACCCCTACTAAAGATAACCCCTGAGGGCAATCTCGCCTTTCACCCAGTACTTCAGTCACACGGCCTCGGGAAACACCTCAGGCGGTTTATTGACGGCACTGAGGGGGTGGGAGGGCCCTCAAGAAGGCGAAGGGTCCCCAGAACGACGCCGAGAGCCGCCCTTTCCCCACCTCACACCCACTCCCACCGGCACAGCCGACCTGGGCCCCACCACCCCCTCAGGAGACTCGGCGGCTCGGGGGAGGGCAGCGGCAAGCTGCAGGCGGAGACAAGGCCAAGCGACGGCTCCCTCCCCCGGGCTACCACCACCCTTTCCTCCTCACACCGATCAAACTCACTTTCTGTATCCGCTTCAGTGCCATGGGAGCGCGGGGCGGGCGGCGGCGGGGAGCGCGGCCGGGGGGGGGCGGGAGGAGCAGGCGGTTAACGGCATCGGCGCGCGCCGCGGCGGCGGGCCCTTTGTGTACGCCTGCGCTTGCGCAGTGGGTGGGGCGGGGGGAAGGGTGTTGTCACGCGAGGGGCATGCCGGGAAGTGTAGTCCGCAGGGGGGGTGTGGGCGCGGCTGCCCCCTGGGGACCGGCTGCCACTGTGACGTGTTTCCTTTCTTTATGACACCCGAGGCAGATTTTATATAGATTATAAGTGGTTAAACTGTAGAGAATCTTCTTTTAGAGAAGAAACGTAGCCATTTTAGCAAGCATCCCAAATGGTTTCAAGGATTTAGTGAGATAAGAGAGGATGTCTGTGGTGCTGAGGACATGGCGGCCTAAGACAGGGATGCGATAAAAACGGACATTGTCTGACACATAGGTGGTAGCAGGGAGATCATTAGCTTTAATGAGCAATTAAGCTGTTAGAATGTTTTGCCAACATGAAAAAAGAGCCAAAGGAGAGGAGAAGAAGACAAAAACTGAGGGAGAAATGACCCACACTCAAAATGAGGACCACGAGAAGGCATGACAACAGGTGCCCAAAAGCTTATTATAATATGTAAATTAATTTTTGGAAATGTAATAAATTTGTATACCTGTTGTGTATAAATTTAATTTGACAACAGCATTTGGAGTGCACAATAGGAGGGGCAATCCCCTCTGCACCCAGCACCGCAATAAAGAACGCCGGCTTTCTAAACTTTGAGTCTTAAAAAGCTTCATCTGCTGGTTTGTGGTAACATTTATAACATAAAATTTACTGTATTTTCTCAACTTTTTTTTTTCCCTCCCCCTGGAAATTCGGTATAAACTAAAGGGCTGTTTACACACTGTGGCCAGAGAACAAAAGGTGTGTGGGCAACACCAGGGCATGAAGAGGAAACAAACCCCGTGGAACTGTATAGTAGCCTGGTTTTAACTAAAGACCAGTAATTTTCACATCAACAGCCGAGTTTGGGAGGTTTAAGGCAGTTGTTGCTCGGGGGGACACCATTCTTTAGTTTTTCCCTCGAAACAAATAAGCTAGGCTCAAGAGCCAACGTGACCATGAAGCAGTGTTATCAGAGCACTGGGATTTTTCTTCAAGGCACTCACGCTCCACCACGCTTATATTTACAAAAGTTTTGCCTAATCATAGTTTTTCTGCGATGTGATTAACATAGGTCTGCCTTTCTTAGAACTAATTACACGTTCAGGAAGTTTCTCCACGATCTTTGCTGCCATTTATTGACTGTTTTCAGGAACTACAGTCACTCTGGTGGTTGTTTACTTCATCTGGTGGTATATGTAAACAAGTATACGGTATCGTTCTCTTTGTCAGTTGTCCCCTGGATGAATTCGGGTTGGTTTGCTCCCTTTTCTTGCTGACTCGGTAGCCGGCCTTGCTTCAAGCTGGTTTTCTCCAGTCTTCTTGTCTGAGCTCCCTCTATCTTGTTTTCTAGTTCTTCTTATGATAAGCAAGATTAGTTACTCTGTTGTCTAACAGCCACAGGGTAACCTTAGAACATCGACAGGCACACAACAGTTTACAACAGATAAGCAAATTATTATCCACTTCAGCAAGATTCACTAATAATCGCAAGGCCCTTTATTTCCCTCTCCACACAGAGGAGAGGGCTTGTACACCACCATGTTCTGATCCATTTATGGAGTCATTGAACCATAGAATCGTGGAATGGTTTAGCTTAGAATAGACCTTCAAGATCATCCAGTTCCAACCCCCTGCCCTGGGCAGGGACACCTCCCACCAGACCAGGTTGCTCCAAGCCC
>JAOQGH010000002.1:2930627-2957319 GCA_025769975.1 Gallinago jamesoni | reverse complement strand
CAGGTTGCTCCAAGCCCCATCCAGCCTGGCCTTGAACCCCTCAAGGGATGGGGCAGCCACAGCTTCTCTGGGCAACCTGGGCCAGGGTCTCGCCACCCTCACAGCAAGAATGTCTTCCTAATATTTAATCTAAATCTGCCCTCTTTCAGTTTGAAACCCTTACCCCTCATCCTATCATTACACTTTCCCCACAAACCGTCCCTTTAAAGGGCTAGACTCTCCGAAGCCTCTGTAGGGCGGGTCCGGCCGCCATCTTGCGGGCGGAGGCGTGGGCGGGCAGTGTGACGGCGCATGCGCGGAGCTGCGCGTGCCCTCTGCGCGGCGGGAGCCATGGGGCTGGGACAGAACTCCTCCGTGCGGGGTAAGCGCGTGCCCTAGGTGTGAGGCGAGGCGGGGTTGGCCGCGTGTCCCCCCCCCGCGTGCCGGTGCGCGGGTGGGCAGAGGAGGGGGCGCGCTCCCGCCCCGCCGGACCCCCGGGGACAAAATGGCGGCGGGGAGGCGGGTGACCCCTGGGGCCGGCCTGGAGGCGGCGGGTTGGAGATGAGTTTAAGTAAAACCGCCCCCGGGAGCCGCCTAGGAGAAGGATCCCCCGCTCCAGGGAACCCCTTTCTCCTCCCGGCCCGGCCCCCCTATGAGAGCGCCGAGTTCCGCGCCAGGCCCTCAGGTGCGCTTCAGCCCTGTGAGGCGGCCCCGGCCACCCGTCACGTTTTACCGGTGGCGGGGGCATGGCCCGTTTCAGCGTGGTTTTATTAAAATACTGCTGGGCCTTCCCTCTGACGCCTGGCTGTTAGGCTTTGCCTCTGTGCTTTATGTGAAGCCGCCGGGCGTGAGTTTCACGAAAACATGTAAATTTCTGGGATGTTTATCTTGTCCTCGAATCCTGATAGCTTAGAACAGGGGTGACGGTGGTTCTTGCACTGTGTAATGATTGGCCTGAACCGTGTCTGAAGTAGCGTTGTGTGTTTTAAATGCTCTTTGGCACCCAGGCAGGAAGGGGTGGATGAAGGGACGAATGGAAAGATTAATTATCTAATTTTCTCTTCACCTGCCTGGCTGTGGTTTCCAGTCACAAAGCTGCTCGTGATTTATGCCCTTAAGTCAGGGAACTCCATCCAAATAGGCACTTTTTGCGTACGCCTCTGGTGTAGAGAATGTTGGTGGAGGCATTGCTATGGGCTAAAACAGGTTATTTTAATGGAAGGCTGTGCCTATTAAAATAATCAAACCAAAGTCCTCAGGACGACACAGTAATGGCTTGCAGCCAGGTTGCACTCCCAGGGGCAGCTTGCTATCGTTTATAAGTTTGCAAGAATTAGAACAATTGCTGTACCCTAGAAACTGAGAAGAAAACTTAGTTTGTGGGAGAGGGAGAAGAGCATGCTCCTAGTCAAACTGATAATATCCTTCCTGTTGCAGGAAAAGAGGGGAAGAGCTGAGCAGAGCAGTCTGGAGCGTGATTTAGGAGGAGGTGGCATAGGGTTAATGTGATTTCTGTCAAGATTAAACTTGGTCAGTGAGTGGCAGGTTCCAGCTCTGTGCGTTTCAGGCTGATGAATTTTGGAAATCATAATAGCGCCTTATTCCCTTCTGAAAACTAGAAACTTCCCCTACTTCCGCAGGATTTAATTCTTGGTAGTTATTGGAGAGTTAATTGCTTCTGTGCACATGGGTGTGCATGTTTGCTTAAAGGTTACCCTTTGGAAGGCATTGAATAGTGCTTTTTTTTTTTTGTTTGTAAGCAGTATGGTTGTTTGCAGGTGTGACCCTGCACTGACCATAGACCTTATCGCAGTGACTTGTCTTTTGCTGCTTATCAGCCAGATCCAACAATCTTTCTCCCTCAGGTGGCCTCTTCACCTTATGGTTTCAGTTAAATTAAATCTGTCAGTCATAATCCCATTTCTTGTGGGTGTTGTGAAGTGGCAGAAATGACTTCATCTGCCTGACTTTTGCTATTAGGAAGTTTCTGTGCAGCCAGTTATCCTGAATGACTCCTCACTGAGAGTGTCATGTGTTTCTCCAAGCATGGCTTGCAGAAGGGTGGCCTTTCCTTGTGGACCTGTCATAAACAACTCTTGGACCATAATAGCCTCTTCATTGGCAACCAAAGGGGAAGAAAGATGCTTGAAAGTTATAAGCACTTCTGAAGACAAAAAAATACGTATTTTCTTGTCTCTCGTTGTTACTCTGTAGCTGACTTTGAAATATCATGAGCGTTTTCTTAAGCAGCAGAGGTGACTTGAATATTGCCTCTTTGGTCTGTCTTGGACTAATGTTGTAGGGGTGTAGCTATCCTCAATGTTGTTGTCAGTGCCTAGAAAGTAAATCGATATGCTTCCTGATGAGATTGTGTACTCCTGGTGGAGCCAAGACCATCTCGGTTTCTTCAGGTGCTTGTCAGTGCAGATGGTAAATGCATGTTCTTCCTGCAGATAAAAACTGAGTTTTCTGGTAGATCCCCAAAGTATCTGTGTAGCCTAGAAATGGAAACATCCAGAACAATTTTCTATCTGTTTAGGGAGAGAAGGGAAGAGAAACATTGCGATCCAAATCCTATGTCCATTAGGATTTGTCTGAAGAATATAGAAGTAGACGAATTCCCACCATTGGCTTGTTGCTGTTCTCATCATTTGATTGATTGTTTACTTCTGTGCACTGCCTGCTCTCTGGGGATTGTGTTCTTTGGCATTCTGTTTTCTCCTTTCCAACTTTCTTCCCTTCTCTCCTGTGTAAGTTAATTTTTCTGGAGTCTTAGCCAAACCTTTTCCGTTGTATAGCGCTTACAGCATTGAAACAATTTTTAAGCTCTATTAGAGGGGCCTGTAATGTCTTGTCCAATAGTGACTTGTAACGTCATGTTTTGGTATTATACTGGAATTGAGATTTGATTAATAATCACTCAACAGTTGCTCTTAGGTTTTTTATTTTAAAAAGAAAAAAACCAAAACAACCACCTTGGCATTCCATATCAATGGCCCCCTGTTAACAGATGCCTCTTCAAGTAATACATGCATGACCTTAAGACCAAACTGTTGAGCTGGCACCCAGAGGCCTCTTGAAAGAGAGTTTAAAGTATTTTAAAACTTCTGAAAACTGTTTTTCCTTCCAGGTGCAGTTTTATGGTTAACTTAGTTTAAAAGATTAAATGGGCATTCCAGCTCTTCCAAAACTGTGAAACAGAAACAACAGCTGACAACAAGACTTTTTATCTCTGAAACCTTGCAGGATGATACCAGTGTAAGAGAGAGAGTCCATTTCTTAAATTCAAATTGCTTCATAAATTTAAATTATGTTTATTAAAGGAATGCTGAAATTGAAGGACTAAACTGCTTTAAATGTTTGGATTTCATGTAGTATTGGTTGATATAATTTTCTGCACTGATACAGTTCCAGAGAAGTGATGAAAAAAAGCTAATACAGTAAAATAGGCACTATGATCTATTATAAGAAAAAAAAAAAGTTAAGCTATTTGTATGTGTCCAATCTGCCTCTGTGTGTTGTAGCTGAATTCCACCCTTGGGAGAAGTAGAGGGTCATTGAAATACGACATGACAATTACTTTACTTTAATGACCTCTGCTTGTTGAGCTGGATGTGCTGTGTCTAGTTATGTGGTAGGTGGCCCTGGGGATGGTCAGAAGGATATGGATTAGCTGCAGATGTGCAGGCAGCTCTTCTGAACGTGCTGCAAGGCTGCTGAATTTTAGTACAGACCTTCCTGCTCACGTTGCGAGTTGTAGAAATATTTTTGTCATAAGAATCTTGCTAAGATGACCTGGACCTGCATAGGTACAATAGAAGATCAGCTTCCTTAGGGTGCGGCACCTTAAAGGGTGGTTCAGTTACAGGGGTCATCCTTGGTCTTTAATAAAGTCGCTCTTTCCCCTTAATTTCCTTAAGGGAATGGATACACTCTGTTGCCCTCTCCATATCAGTATTTAGAGACGTTGGTTAAGATTTGATGCACTGGCAATGCATCAGCCAGCACCTTGGGCAATCCTTGTAACTGCTGCTTTCCTGAAGGCCCCAGTACGGGCAGTCCCTCTGTTCTGCCTGCTGCTGTTGTAGCTACACTTCACATTCCATCAGAAATCACTTGGAACTTGTCAGACCCAGCTTGTCCCTGAGCTGGCTGGGTGCCTCCTCCCTGCCGCAGACCCGGGGAAACGTGCTCAAGCGAGAAGGGTAAAAGGTGCCGCAGACTCCCTGCGGTAGCTTTCCTTGGGAGAACCTGCTGCCTCTGATTTAAGCTGTGGCTGTTTTTCGGATTGGTTTGGGCAGTTTTGCCAAGTTAAAGCAGGTTTTCATAGAAAATCCCTTCTTTAATTTCACCTCCTCGCTTCTTTACCCTGTTAATGCATTACCCTGGCTAGTTTGTAATGGGGAGATGAAGAGCTGAAAACTCGGTGGATGGATATACAACCACTGAATTCACTGTATGCTCTCTGGGGCTGTTACTGTTTTAAAGAGTTTGAGAGCAGGGAAACATGCCCTAAATTCTTTGATGGTAAAGATGCTGTTCTGTATCTTAATATCAACCTGTTGTTACCGGGAGGGTTTGTCACTCAATGGGAGGGGAGGTCTCTCTCAGTGTATGTTGGTCTCTTCTGCTTCATTTACTAAGAAAATGAACTCCAAAGGATTTCTGCATCTCTTACACCGCTAGTAAGACTCTAGAGGAGTGCCTGCCTTCCCTGATCATACCAGGCTGCCGACATCATACAGCTGTTTGTTCTATTCCACATATTGCTGCATCCATACCCGTGGACCAGCATTGTGCATGTGAGCTAAAGCAACGTTTTAGCTGAGTAAAGGCCTTGGTGTGGAATTTAGAAAAGGCTGGGGGACAGGGACATAAAATCTTCTGTATCGTTTTACTGAAAGCTCACAGTGGTAATACATCAAGTCACTTGGCTATGGAAAGTAGCAAAAACTAACAAAGGCTTTTTGTTCCTTCTTAGCCTTTAATGTAGTAATGTCTATCGCTGCAAAGGTGCCATCTGGCTTGGCATCTTTCCAATCCAGTGCAAAGGCCAAGATAGAAATTCCCAATTGGAGACTGTTGTAGTTTTCTTAAGTTCTGTAAATATGCTAAAACTTAAATTCCTGATTTATTCATTCATTTATTTATTTTAATCAGTTATGTATGTACATGTTATGAGTATGTGTGTGAGTAGATGGGATGGATAAAAGGCAAAGAAAGAGCAACGACCTGCTGCTCTGAGAGAAATGGCTGGGATTGTTGCTGCAACCAGAATCTTCGGGCTGAAGGCCAGCATATTTTCATGAGGCAGAGAGAAAACAATAGAGCCACCAAAAAGTAGGAAAACTCCATGCAGAAAAGGAAATTAAATTGAGCCAGACTGCAAAGATTTTTGGAGATAACTAGAGGGAGAAAAGTGAGGATGGGAGGTGTTGGCAAGAGGATTTTTTCATGGAAGTTGTCTGTCAGAGTCAGGACCTAATCCAGTTAAAATAAACTTGTGCTATTATTCTTAAATATAATCTTCTTGGATCCTTGTTTTTTTCCTGTACACCACAACAGGGATTTAATCTAAGATGGCTTTTATTACTGTTGGTAGTATGTTTGGTAATTATCCCATAGGCAAACACCTGTAAGTTTTTTTTTTAGTTAGGGGATGCATTCTATTAAAAGCTGCCTTGGGGAGATCCTGCTTGGGTTGTTGGTGCTGAATGTTCTTCTTTAGTGACTTTCCTGCAAACTGAAACAGGGAACAGGTGGGGCTTTTTCCTGCTACAGGGTGCACTTATAGCTGGTTTAAGGTACTGGACTTGGAAATGCTATACTGCCTATGTTGTTATCAGAGGTTCCCAAGTAAAAGGCTAAAAAAACCCCCAAACCGTACCAGGTTAATCCTTACCCTTGCATGGAAGGGATTGGGGTGAAGGAGAACTCTGATCAGTAGAAAGGAGTAGATTAGGTGAGTGTCAGAACAAAATACTCTTCTAAAGTAATGTGTTCAGACTGCTTTGTTCTGCAGTAGTTTGGAACATATAGGTGTTCCCACAAGTAGTTTTAATAGGATGTTGTGGTCAAAAACTTAAAGGCTCTTTTTTTTTTTTTCTTCTACTCTAGTTGAATGGATTGCTGCAGTCTCCTTAGCTGCTGGAGCAGCTGCTGTTGGGTATCTAGCTTACAAAAAATTTCTCTCTAAAGACAAATGCTGCAAAGCAGTGGTGAATCCCCATATCCAGAAGGACAACCCCAAGGTAGTCCATGCATTTGATATGGAAGATCTGGGAGATAAGGCCGTGTACTGTCGTTGTTGGAGATCTAAGAAGGTAAGAAAAGCATAAATGTTACAATTTCATTCATGTGCATGCATCTTTCAATAAAACTATTTTCAAACTGCTTTATTTAGAGGAAACTAACTGCGTTTCACCTAAACTATTCTGCAGTGAGATGTAGCGGTATTTTAATCCTTAAAACTATGTATAATTATGTTGTCACTGAGAGTGAAGCCTGCAGATCAGTGCTAATAGTGAACAAAATGTTCCTGTAGCTCTGAAGAAGCAGATTCTTGAAAGGAGAGCCACTGTGTGGAGCAGAGCCATGAATGACAGATAACATTTTGTGTGCTGGCTGTGCTACTACGGATGCTTATTCAAAACTACTGGCCTGTTGGCAGTAGGAGCTCAGGAACCACAGTCTGCGAGGACCTTAAACACCCTCTGCAGGACGAAGTTGGAAGCTTACTCTGTCAGAAAGCACCTTGCTACTAGTGCACGGTGTTAATAACACATATCGATTAAGACATCTCTTTGTGTACCAGAGCTGGTGTCAAATTGTCACTTGCAATGTCTGAGTCCATCATTAAATCTTGCAGACAGAGGGCATGCAGAATTGTTTTGGGGGGAGCCTGTCTTGTGCAGATGGTGTTACAGTGGTCCTGCTGTTCTGTCCCAAATTTATTGTCATAGCGCTGCTGTGTACTGTAGATAGCTACCTTTTGCCATGTGAGTAACGTAGTGAACAACAAATTGTTTCCAGTGGTGATGGAGGTAATCTAGAAAGAGATCATTATGGTTAAAAGCTTTTGAAGAATCTAGACAGATGGACTTAATGTATTTATGCCTTAGCAACTCAGAGTACTCATATGAGTATTCCTGAGGTAAAACCAGTGAAATCACGATGGCATACTCTAAGCCCCTATTTTTGAGCAATTAAAAGGCCAATCTAGATACTGCTTAATGTTACTCACATATGAATTTGGGTTGACTCGGTTAAAATTTCATGGTAAGCTTGATACCTGGCCTTTCAATAACACTAAGATCAGATTTAAATCTAAGGTAGAGATGCATGGCACTTGATGTAGCTGAGGTCTGTATAATTTATCTGTAGTCGTAGTTCTGGGATGCGTAACGAGAGAAAGCGGATTGCATGAGTAGTCCTGTCCATTTACCACTGACAGGTATTTAAAAGCTGTTTCAGGAGTCGAGGTGCTAATGTGTGGAGACTGAAATAATACAGACCCACCCCACCACTGCCCTACTGTGCTCTTTAGACTAAGTTAGGTATCGGATGATTACACACCAGGGAAGTGTGTACACTTCCATGTAGTGCTGATGGCTGCACAGCATGCGGGAGGTATCAGGCCACGTGTTTAGCAGCATTGCCACTAAATCTTTGTCATAAGTGTCAACTGACAGCCAGAAGCCAGCGTTGGAAGCTGCCACGAGGGCTAGAGCTTCAGAAAAAAAAAAAAAGGGGGGGAGGAGAAGAACTTAACTATCAGCACTTTGTTTTAATATCTGAATTTGGATTTAGCTCAGGTTGAAAGTGTGTAGGCACTTCCTTTGGCGCTTCTGGAGGTGGGGGAAATGTCTAACTTGAGCTGTGGTGTTTGTTTAGAAAACAGAGTAGGAAGCACAAAGTACAGAGATGGAAGATAGTGTCGGGGGGTTGTGGTTGCAGTGCAGCTCTTGGCAGTATTCTAGCTATTGTCTGATACTATCTTTTTGTGTGTGAAAAAAAAAATCTTATGTACATTTTGGCATGTATTGAAGGGGTGTTGTCAGTTTAGGAACATACTGTCCTACTGAGTTAGGGCTCTGTAATCACATACTGAAAGGAAGTAGATTGAGCTACCTTATGATGAGTCCATTATTAAAGCTCTGACCTGAAAGGTCTTGTAAAGGCATTAAGGAGGGCAGTGGAAAATTTTGAAGGCGTTTGTTTTCTTCCACTGATGGTTAATAATGAGTTATTTAATCAGCATGTTGTGCTTCAGATACTGCAGTTTCCCGTTTTGCTGCCTTCCTCTTGCCCTGATGAGTTGACCCTGTATGGTGGGTAGCGTGATCTTTAAGATGGTGTGCGTGCTTCTTCTTGTGTTAAGTCATTGCCAAGCAGTAATAAAATACAGAGACATTTCTTCATCATTCTCACATGCTTGTCATCTGTAGAAGTAGTTAGCCAGCATTATCTGTTTCTTACAGTTCTCAAACTAAGATACTGTTAAAATTTGTAAGACAATGTTTATATGATGGCAAAATGGTAGAATACGTGTGCTTCCAGTGCAGGGAATTAGAATTACTTTAAAAATAATTAGTACCTAGTGTGTTTTTGTTAAAAAAAAAAAAAATAAGTGGCCTGTGGGGATCTCTATTCCATATACAGATTAGAAGAAATGTCCTCTTGTATGATCGTGTGAGTGCTTCTTACCAGATGGAACCTCATCTCAGGCATGAGGCTGTTAACAGAACTAGTAGTGTTAGGGACTGTAGGATATTTTGACGTGCACTGATGGTGTGCAGGCACTACAGCTGACTTCATGGTATTCCTACAGGGAAGAACAAAACAGTTGCACGATACCAGGGTGTACTGGAGTACCTCTTTTTTTTTTTTTAAAAAAAGAGCATTATTATTTTCAGTTGATTCTTTTTTTCTCAAATAGTATATTTCAAAGGCTTTTTTTTGATTGTGCTGGCCAAAGTCTTTGTGGAGTGTGTGTGTTTAAAAAAAAAACCAACCAAAACCAAAAAAAAAAATCCAAAACAAAAACCACAAACCCCATGAGATCTTCAAGCAAGTCTGTTTTGGGATGTAATTATTTGTTGAAGTAGGTGGTAGGTAGTTCTTTAAGTGGCCTTGCCCATTCGGTGTTGTGCTCTGCAGGTACTTCATAGCACTGCTCATCAACTTTTGTGAAAAAATGGAGCGTGCAAATTCACCAGTGCAGAGGCATGAGTTTAGACTAATTACACTTTGGCGTTAAAACAAAAGTTAGAACGGTTGTTTTCTTACTCTTCCACATTTTTAAGTGTATGAACTGGGCTGGGGGAACACTTCCAGAGAACACTTCCAGAGAACTCTTCCAGTCCTCAGGCTGCGGGTCAAGTAACACTACTGCAGAACATCAAAAGAAACAAGGGTGGAATAAGGGTAGGGAATCTAAACCTGTTCAGTGTCAAAGAAAATAAGATGAGCCGTCTAGGTCACGTCACAAGTCCCTCAGGGTTTGGGCTTTGGCTGCTATTGCTATCCTGATTTATCTTCATTAAGGATGAACATGTCTCAGGCCCAGGATCCTTCTATTCAATATTTGGCCTTCACAGAGACCAAGGGAGCGCTCTGGAAAAGTGGTGTTGGTTTTTCTGTTCTGTTGGTTCTTTTTTTTTTTTTTTCCTTTGGAGAAGCTCAAGTCTAGTGTTCCTAGCCACTGGTTCCCTGACCAGCTGACCCAGAGGATGAATGCAGAGCAGTCAGTGCTGGTAGCTGGTAAAGATATCTTGATGCTATCTGAAGCCTATAAATACCGCTATTTTTGTTGCTTGCGAACTTGAAGTGATAATGTTGCTGTAGCTGGACCATGGGCTTGTCTCCTTAGGGCATGTGAGATGTTAATGTCTGACTGAAGCTGGGTTGATGCTGCTGTGAAGACCAGTGGACCGTAGCATTGTACGGAAAAACAAGTGGCCCAGCAACATCTGGTTGGAAGCTGGTCAGTGACCAATGAACATATGTTCTTATTTGCTCAGATTTTTTCCAAATGTCCGTCACTACCTACTTGTTGAGTCACAAATGACTGACATGATGATAAAGTCCCTGCATGAATCGGCTTATATGAGTATTCTCCGAATTCAGGGTTTCTTTATTCAGAAACATCACCTGCCACTTACGGTGTGGGTTTTGACATTTTGTAGCTGTGAAAAACAACAACAACAACAAAAAAAAACCACCTCACCTCACCCCAACACTACTTTGCAGGACATGTGGCTTTTTTTCAAAGCTCTGGTTTTGGTTTGTTTTTTTTTTTGCAAGTAAATTGTATTCATTGTATTGTTTTCACACAATACTTTGAAATCTTTTATTCTAATTAAGCATAGGTGATAGGGTGTTAAGTTTGTTTTGTTTTTTTTGTTTTTTCAAGGACTAGGACTGAGGCACAATCACTGGGATCAGTGGAATGTCAAAGACTGATTGTGACTGTACTGGGAGGGAATATTGCTCTTGCAAAGGCAAAAGCCAAGTAATGCCTGACTTTGATTCCTATTGCTTTTAAGCAAACAAAATAGTAACTGAATGCAAAATACTGGTGTGCAATTTCTGTGATCATCTCCAGTTTCCTCTGCAGAGGAGGCATAGCCCTGAAAATGTATCCTTGAGAAGTGATGGGATCTAACCTCGCTCTTGTTGCTTCATAGAACATCCTTTGGCTCTTGCATGTGAAAAGAGCTGCTCAGGAGCAGAGTGAGTGTGACTAGTCTGGGACCTGGGTGGTTACAGGTGGCTGAAGGAGTCTCTATGGGTCTTGCTCTGACCAGGCTGTTCTAGGGTTATTTTTTTTTATTTTATTTTTTAAGGAACAAACATTTCTTCAAATTACTTCCTCAGTGCTACCTTTAAGAGCCTTTGATAAATAGCCATGGCAGTTGGAAGTGCAGTTGATTTCCATTAACAGGTCAAAATCCTCATGTGGAAGCTAGCTTGCGCAAAGGGACATTGTGTGTCAATGAGACAGGCTCGCTGTGTCAGGACAAAGCAAAGGCCATTTGCCACATTACCTGTCCAGAGGCAGGACTATTATGTAGGTGTGTCGTCTTAAATAAGAGAAGAGCTAGGGAAACTGCTCTTTTTCTCATCGTGTGCTATGGAAAACCAGGGGGAAAAAAAACAGCTAAGGATCTCCTTGTTTCTCTTCCTCACCGCACTTATGTTCTGTAACTTCACTAAACTCTGACTGTTGCCCAGGAAAACAGGAGTGTGGGGCAAGGTTGAGAGCAAGATACTCCAGGTAGGTTACAGTTGAAGGCCAGCTCTGGCTGTATTTGTCTCGTGCTGGCCTGAGGCAGGAACATGAAATAGAGTGCACTTGAGTTGCTGCTTTTTCCCAACAAGCTTCTTGCCCACATGGCCAAAACGAGCATTCAGGCAAAACTCAGGGAGACCTGAGACACCAGCACAAAAGCTGTGGTCTGCAGTCACAGCTGATGTAATGAGGTGTTCTAATGAACTTTCAACCTAGGTTCTTAATTCTGACTCTGGATGTACTTTAGATGTGTTTATTCTTTCTTTTTTCAGTTCCCGCTGTGTGATGGCTCTCACACAAAGCACAATGAGGAAACTGGCGACAACGTTGGGCCTCTGATCATCAAGAAGAAGGAGGCGTAGAGTGGACAGTAGAAGCTACAAAATGAATGTCTGACAAATTCTCTGCTCGCTTGTAACTGGGGGGAAAAACCACAAATTCTTTGTCATGTCACTGAAGACTTTCCAGTGTAGCATATACATCAGGCTTCAGCATGTGTATTTTCTCTGATGCTTGTCTTGTTTTAATCACTACAGTGCATAACTTACTAAATAGTCATGGTTTAAATCTTTTGTCCTGTAAAGTACGTATACCCTCTCATGGAGTATGAAGCTAAAATGACACACAGAATGTACTTCATCAGAAAATAGGTATTAAATTATTTTGAAATACATGTGTACTACTCTGAGGCTATTCAGTAGAACGTGTTTTCAAAAGATAAATTCTAAAATCCAGGAGAGGTTCTAAAGTTAAAGATCTGGATAGATTTCTGTGTAAAAGGCAGTGGCAGGAAAGAAACCACGGTGCCAAAATGCAGCTTAACCTCTGATTATGCTGCATTTTCTGCAGGTGTCACCTTTGGTCTATTACACTACTGTTCCGTGTGGCTTCTGTAGAAGAACAAATTCAAAAATCACTAACTAAGAACAGACAACACAAAAGGCTTTTATAGCAAGATGGAACTAAAGGGCAATTTTACCTTTGATTTTACAGCGGTATTGAAACTTGACCCTACTACCGTACGGTATCAAGAAGGTACTACGGGAACTGCAGACCTGTATTTAGAGTAGGATTAGAAAGATGGTCTCTGCAACAACTTTATTAATAGACAAGTGGAATGATACGAAGTGCTCAAAGGGTTACGGGCAGGGGGTGGCAGGGTTGTCTTTGCTTCTAGAAAGCCTTAGTTTCACTTGCAGTCTCTAACAGCGAAGCTGACATCCCCAGACCAGGGGACATTTGTGTGTGGGAGGCTATGCCCGATTATTCCAGGAGCTAAAATAAAAACTAGAACCCCACCCATCATTACTGTCTGCTTCATCATTGCTCTGGCTGGTTCCAGAGGACTCTTCCTGCTGTGGAGGAAGGTGGCACACCTTTCTTACTAAGTGGCCTTAGGCTCTATGTGTCTTAAATAACTCCTGCCTCCCTGGGCTGACCGTTAATGTGGTTCAGCTAATTTTACCAAAAGAACTGACGTGGACAAGGAAAGACTTTAGCGACAGCTAGAAACAAGGGAGAAAGGAAGGATGAGACAAGGAGAGGTCTTGCCCCCCTTTTGTATGGCACTTGTCTGACATGGTTGCATTACTGGCTATCGTGTCAGTTTCCTTAAATTAATTAGCTTTGATTTAGTAACATGCAAATGACTACAAAGCAAAACCCAAAGAGTGGGGTGGCTGAGGACAGTTTTGTATCAAACCCCAATCCATCAGCATAATCGCAGCTTGTGTAACGTTGAGCTGTCAATGTCTTGGGACAGAGAGACTACCTCAGAGCTAGAAGAAAGACCTTTTCAGCAAGTGGACATTTTAACCTGGACCCTTAAGGATTCTTCCAGGTGATTGGGGCAGTAGAGGGTTTTTCTTTTTTTTTTTTTTTTAAAGGTGTAGTTGATATAATTGGTTATGATTGAAGAAGATGTTTTGTATATTCTTGACGTGAGACTTTCAGCGGCTTGGGTCTTAGCTGCCTGGTCTGAACTTTGGCAGAAGGCACAAAAAGTAGAAAAGGTGGCACAGAGAAAGAGGGTTTGCAGGCGGAGTGCTATTGTCTGAAAGAGACCTCTGCTTGCAAGAAGTTGCAGTCAAATACATTTAGTTTCCCTCTTTACTTCCTGTCTTGACTGTAAAGGTACTTGATGTTTTTTACTTGTCTGAGTACTGATGCAAATGGAAAGTTGTTTTAAATTGTCAAATACATTGCTTTTATCCAAAACAAAGCTATTTCTGTACTATTAGAATATGATACTGGGTATTTCTGTATTTTTGTCAAATACACATTTGAGCTCACCTAATCTCAAGGCTGTAATGTCTGTGTTATCTCCTGGCTGTGTTGTTTCTTTCTGTGGAGAGTTAAGCTCCGAGTAGTGCTGTGTGCCAATGCTGCTGTAATCGTAAACGTGTTTGGGTTGGGTTTTCCTTCTGAGACTTCTTTTCATGTTAGCAGCAAAGCCTGGCTGCTCTTGAAGGAATAAAAGTTCACTGAAAGCTGCATTAGTGTTCTGAGAGATGGAAGTTGTGAAGTTTCAAAGGAGTCTCCTGAGTAATAAACTATTTCCTGGAGTTTGAGCATCAGGGAAGTGAGCTCCATGAGAAGTTTTTGTTCCTGGGAAGCAAAGATGCAGAGACAGAGTCTTTGGGGATTAACATCCCGGTGAGTTTGTTTTGGAGAAGTATCACATTTATAAGTGTTGACACAAAGTGGTTAAATTTTTATCTTGAGGTACGTACAGTTTTCTGTACCACACCTAAAAGTTGCTGTTACTCATGTATTTGAGCTGTTTGAATGTGGTAACAAAGAGATACCTGAATTTGAGTAAAGAAACTGGCCAGCAGCCTTGATGAGCATCACAGACAACACTTCATAATTTTTTTTTCTTAGTACCATAATAGATTACCGTATTCCCATAGTCTGAGTGCTTGCCTGTTCCAGTGTTTTCTGAAATCTCTGTTCTTTAATACTTTCTTTAAATAATCTCATGGTTAGATTTTTTGCCAAGTTTTAACCATAAAAGAATTCTGCAAATGTGCAATTTTCATATCACATTGAAACTCCTACATGAAAAAGTAGTATGAATCCATCCTATCAAAGCAGTGAAGGATTCCTGCCCCAGAGTAAAACTGTATTTCTGTTGTATGTTATTTTTCAACATGTAAGCGTTCGTTAGGAAGGTGAACAAATTAAAGTACTCATTCTTCAGTAATTGAGTGTGACTCATCAAAATAGTCTGAATGTCAAATATTTGAGTGCTTCTAGAAGCAGCATTGTTGGAGAGGAGACAGCTGTGAGTTACAGGTATTTTCTGCACGTTTAATTTAAGTGCGTTAATCTAATGGGTACTTTAAAATGCCGGAAGCCAGCCCTGCAATCACGTCCTGGTCCACTAGGAGGAAACAAATGCTGTGCAATGGGTACTCCTTGATGTGGGCAATGCTGGTTTTTTATACGTGCATGAATTTATGTGTTGTTTTTTTTTTCTCTAAGAATTGTATTGCCAGTTCCCCAAGAGCCAGCAGCAGAGCTGACTGCAGCCCCTATCAAAATTTTCACCGTGTTGTTGGAGTTTGGACCTTGTTCTGGTGCCACTGGGGTCTGTAATATTTTATTTTGCACAGTGGCACAGCAGTGGGCACAGCAGCTTTTCCTTTGAAGTGTAATAGAGCTGGATAAGGATGTGGAAATGTGAGTCACTGCTGTATCACTGTCAGTCACTCCAGTAACGGAAGAACATTTTATAATACCAGGAAGGGTAAGAACGTAGGCGTGAAGCTAAACATGGGTGCTGCAAAGAAACCTCCTCTCCAGCCACCCTGAGCTTGGAAGTCTCTTAGTAAATTTTGTTTCTGTTTCACCCTGTGGCCCTGGCTTACTAAGGTGGAAGAGTACAACCTCCCTGTTGCATGTGGGCAGAGAGGGGATGCCCCAAGGCGCTGTTACCAGTGGGCTGAGTTTATCAGTGCTCAGCATGAGCAGAACATCTCACGTGGACCTGTTGAGAAGACCCAAATGCCTTTTCCATTGGTGCCGGTGCACACCCAGTTGCTTTGTGCACCCAGGCTTGTGCTGCCCTGGTTTTCCTGCATCAATAAGTGGCTTCTCTGCAGCGGCAGGAGAATGATAATTTTCCTAATTTAGGATGGGTACCGAGGGCTGCTGCCTGAAGCTCTCTGCTGCCTGGTTTATTCTCTAGCAGCGTTGTTGCTGTTGTGCCTGTGGTGCATGGCGTGTTTCTCAGGCAGGATGATTTCAAGGCTGCCTAACGCAGAGAGGAGCTGCATAAAAACTAAATAAAGATCAAAATAAATAAATCAAATGTGCAGAAAGGAGCAGGAAGGGAAAAAAAGAAGAAATAAAATGGCAGATGGAGGGAGAGCATAAGCTAGAAGAGAAGATTTAATGCAGTGTAACACTGCTAGGTGTAGCAAAAGGGATAAATCCAAGTACAAAAAATGACGTCTTGCATTTCATTATCCCTCTTAATAGAGCAAAGCATAAGATATATGAAGCAGCTTTCATTAGCTTCTAGGCCCAAGCAGTTGTATTAGCCAAAAACGTACCCTTTTACAGCCGAGGGGTTACGTGCCTCAAGCAGAGACATCTGTCACTGTGGTTTTTCCTCCTGAACGCTTGGTGAGATCCCAGTACTGGACAGAAAGCAATGGGCACTCATACCACAGGTCCCCTGTCAGCAGTCTCCGTGCCCACCTTTGTGAAGTGTTTCATTAGATGTGCAGTTGTAATAAATAGGAATATTCACCGCTGCCCTCCTTGAAGTCAGGGAAATCACGGTGGGTTTATGTGACCGCAGCGAAGCAGAATTCAGCCCGCCATTCTCGTGTGCAGTTAGGACCAGTAAGAAAAGATTTATCGGGGTTGCAAATGCAGTTGCAAATGTCTTGAGTAAGCAAAGAGGTTGTTTCTGGTGTTATTTTTTTTTTCCTAGCTGAAAGCTGAACCATCCCTCCTCTCTGATTTGATATTGCACTGCTCTTAATCTGCTCTGCATCCTTTTTACCATCAGACTGCAGTTTTCTTTAGGCATTTTTGAATGCGGGGCACACTTACATACCCAAAAAAAAAAAGTGCCTTCTGCTCTCCGGGAGAAGCCTGTGCAGAAAAGAGGAGCTTCCCGAGTCTGCCAGAAATTATAACTTTAATGTGCAAAGCGTTCAGCACGCTGCAAGGATCTGCGCAGTAGCTGGAATGTTTGTGCCGCTCAGTCAAGTCAGCTGGCAACAGAAAGGCAGCAAAATGAATGAGAAGGTCACCGAGTGCGTAACTTTTCTCAAATACTTTTCTGCAGCTGGCAAATATCACCATACATGGCGAAGACATGGTCAAGATGCACTGTCTGTTCACCGCCGGGACTCTTGCTCGAGACTCAGATACCAAAACACCAGCCAGAACAGGCTTTCGCTTCGGCAATTATTAAATTCGTTGCTCTTTTCAGACAGTGTGATCTTGCTCTTTCAGTAAGATTCATTCTTGGCTCCAACATCTGCATGGGTTAAATTGCTTTTTAAGGGTTGAAACTGTGTTGCTTTGCAGACAAAGCCTGGGAGTAGAACGCTGTTTGACAGAAGAGACTTTTTAAAATGCCAGTTGGCAGCGGGTGAAGTCAATAAGTAGGTGTTTGATTTTACTGCAGGTAGAGGCAATGTAAGGAGCCTCTGGGGAAAGACAAAGAGGCTTTTTAAATAAACCTCTTGGCATGTTAAATCATCTTAAATCAAGTACTGGGGTTACCCTAAAGCATTAGGATGTGACTGGTAAAATACCATCAGTTTGTAAACCCTGAGCACCCCCCTGATACAGATACACCGCTGTATCGTATCACTGCCCTTTTTTAGGGCTGGAGGCAGCTAAAATACATTTCATCTATTCAGGTTCTCCACAAGTCATGCTTTAATTCCATCTTCTGCACCGATTAATTAATAGTATGTTCCTATTCTCCATGAGAGACCAGGCGTGGAAGCCAGCCTCAATATGTGGCACGCTGAGGCTACACATAGCAGAAAAATGATGCCTTTTTGTCTTCTTCTCAATGCTCTTCCTGGTGTTGCCCAACATTTTGTTGGCTTTTTTTGGCTGCAGACGCCCATGGGGCCGATGATCTCAGCCAACTGTCAATAGTGACTTCAGGATCTCTTTCCTGGCCTGTGACAGCCGGTTCCGGGATCCGTACTGAGGAGCTTTGGTTTGAGTTGGTTTCCTCTACACGTGGATAAACTTTTCATTTATCCAGCCTGAAGCTCCTGTGCCAATGCTGTGCCTTTCATTCAGCTTCGTGAGGCCCTGCAGGATTTCTTTGCCATTGGCGTGGCGTTTGACTGCTCAAAGGAGGTCATGACCCGGAGACATCACGCACAGTCCCTTCTGTGGGTCGTGAAGATGTTGAATAAAGCCAGTCTCATCACTCACCCACCGCTGCCTCCCTCCTCTCCACCTGAAAGCCCTTCCATTTGCTTCCCACCCCTTAACCTCCTCTCAGTTCAAACCCGAACCTTTCCTCCAAATTCTTTGCTTAGTTTCTTTCATGATAAAAAAAAAAAAAGTCCAAGGAGTGCGAGGAAGAAACTATTGAAATGCACTTCTCACCTTTATAGTCCTTGTAGCTTTCTAATACCAAAGACTTCCTCAAATTTACAGCTGTGGTTCTGTTTGTAGAAAAGGTGATCCAGAAAATACACAACTGCCGTGAACTAAAACCTCACAGTCATTTTCGAAACGTACTGGATTATCTCCAGAGATGGATAGGTTGGCTTTTGACACCATCCCTTTGTTTTCATCCTGGAAAATCCCAGATGTACCTGGTTGCCAGGGAGGAGAACAGTGTCGAAGAGTTTGCATCAGTCAGAGCCAAGTAAAATATTAATCATTGTGGGACCTGATGCCTCAGTGACAAGGCAGTAGCTGGGAAAGAAAGTGGGATAGCAGCACCATTGAGTTTTACAGCTACAGGGGACGAGCAGTTTAGATTTTCCTTTATTTTGCAAGAACAAAAAAGCACAAATCGAGGCTGGGCCCAGAGTGGACTGAGAGTAGCTTTGGGGAGAAGGACTTGGGGGTGTTGGTGGATGAGAATCTCAACATGAGCCAGCAACGTGTGATTGCAGCCCAGAAAGCCAACCACATCCTGGGCTGCATCAAAAGAAGTGTGGCCAGCAGGTTGAGGGAGGCGATTCTGCCCCTCTGCTCTGCTCTCCTGAGACCCCACCTGGAGCACTGTGTCCAGCTCTGAGGCTCTCAAAATAAGAAGGACATGGACCTGTTGGAGTGGGTCCAGAGGAGGGCCACAAAGATGATCAGAGGGCTGGAGCACCTCTGCTATGAAAACAGGCTGAAAGAGTTGGGGTTGTTCAGCTTGGAGAAGGCTCCAGGGAGATCTTATAGCCCCTTCCAGTCCCTAAAGGGGCTACAGAAGAGATGGGAAAGGAATCTTTATCAGAGAGTGGAGTGATAGGATGAGGGGTAACAGTTTTAAACCAAAAGAGGGGAGATTTAGATTAAATATTAGGAAGAAATTTTTTGCTGTGAGGGTGGTGAGACACTGGAACAGGTTGCCCAGAGAAGCTGTGGCTGCCCCATCCCTGGAGGGGTTCAAGGCCAGGCTGGATGGGGCTTGGAACAACCTGGTCTGGTGGGAGGTGTCCCTGCCCAGGGCAGGGGGTTGGAACTGGATGATCTTGAAGGCCTCTTCAACTCTAACCATTCTATGAACTTCTGTGAATCTATCAAAGGATTAAAAGCCCTGAGCTGTGTTAAGAGGGTGTGATACAGCAACCCTTCTGCTGTAAAACAGCAAGAAATAAAGAAATGCACGGCTACAACTTCCACACCCCTGTGAAGACACCTGCCATACACCGAAGGAGCAGGACGACCACCAACTGCAGGTGCTCTCTTTCACTCGTCCAGCAAATTATTGGTTTCACCGATGGACGTTTCTTATCAGGAGCATGCATACGGTTCAGGTCAGTTCTGTTGCAATCTGCAGCGACGCAAGCGTGGCCGCCTGCTGCAGGAAGTGGCTCTGTGGGCAGCTGGATCCTCCTCTCTGGTACAGACCTTCTGCTGCGGCAGAGGAGGGCTATTTTTGGCAAAATGGGGAAGAAGTAGCTGTGAACCGTCCAAAAGGACAGTCAAAAATCCAGTGGTGCTTGCTCTCAGCATACCTCTAGAAGACCAATATTTTGGCCAAGACCCAGCCCCACTGATCTGTTTACCTAATGTCCCCCTGCACTTCCACTGAAGTATTAGCTTATTTCCTGTACTAAACTCCCCCAGCGTCTTGCAGTTAGTCATTAACTAGCCCTTGTGTTTGAAAAAAAAGGGCTTTATTTCAGCAGAAAGCGACACTTTTGCAAACCTTGCTCCTTTCGGGGGGAGCTTTGCAATCTGCCTCTTCTAGCACAAATCAGTTTGTGCAACATAAATGAGTATGTGATTATTATTATTATTGTAATAATAATATTGTTAGTGCTTATGTTTTTGTCAGACCAAGTGAGGGAAGATTGTTTTCCAGCAAGAAGAAGTAACCCAGAATTAAGCCTAATTTTGCCAAATGCATTTTGCTGGGGGGGATTTCTACCCACCTGCCCCGTCTTTGGACGCTGCTTGCGGCCTCTTTCGCTTTCTCTTTGAGTGCAATTGCCCAGCCCAGAGATGAGAAGTTTCCTTGGGAATCTCGCTGGCAGGTTCAGCTTTAAGTGCAAATTTTTACGGTATCACACCCTGTGGAGAAATACATTTATTTGTCATTTCTGGTATTCTCTCACAGTTTCACTTGTTTTATTTTAGGAGAAGTTCCCAGATAAGATTAGTGAACTGCGTGTGCTGAAGCGTGAGGGTAGAATGAGTGAGCGGAAGGCAGTCTTGCATCACTTAGATTTCTATATGCATAAATCTGAATAAAGCAAATACCAGAGAAAAGGAAATAGTCAGTGTTTACTTATTCCAATTACTCATGCTTTCGTGTTTCTTTTAATCCCCTCCAGGTCTACTTCCAAGGATATCTAGAAGATACTAGTTCAGTACTAGGTACTTGAATAGCTTGTATATCCAATTTTTTGCCTTTTAATTCCATTTTTTTTCCCATTAGGATTTCAAGCTCAGGTAGACTGCAATGTTAGATAAGCGCTCATACAAGTCTGAAATGGCATCTATGGTTTTTTCTCTGCATTTAGAGCCAGATCAGACAAAGTGTCTCACATCTCTGCAGGGGGAAATATCTTCTGCAGGGCTCAGGCTGGCATCCAAACCTTGCAGCAGCTGCTGCTGCAGAGACCAGGAGCCTTCTCTCTGCCACATACTTGTACTTTTTTTTTTTTTTCCACTGTACTCCTCAGTAATTTTTCTGTGTGTGTGGGTGTGCAAGGGTTGACCAATCTGTGGCTTTTCACTCCTGCGTAAGCATTCCCCTGGGAAAATCCAGCATTGGGGAACTGATGAGAAGAGCTCATGCTTGCAGCCATCTGACGACTCATCTTTAGGGCTGTCCAGTAATGCATGATGAGAAGAGGATACTGTGAGGGAGAAACATTAACTTTTCTGACCAGCCTTGTTACTTCAGAAAGGATCTTGCTGAGATGTTACCACTATCTTTACCATCTTACCCAATTAAAAGAGCGAATTAAATTGTTCCATGAGCAAAAAACTAATGAAACTCAGCTCAGATGATAGATTTATATGCTCTGCTCTTTCCTCTCAATTTTCAATGCCCTCATTTTCCCTGTGACCTTCCTGTTTGATACTTCAATTCCCCCAGTAAATGCCTCAGATGGCCATCCAGCTCTCCCAACCACCTGCCATCTCTCCATGTGATGGGATGGGGAACATAATAGCTGAGCTCACCACACTGTTGTTCTCTATCATGACATCAGTGCTGATTCCTGATATACATCAGCCGACTTTTATAAACCCTGTGGGAACGTCACATATCTGCTAAAATTCATTTCCCTCTCTCCGTTCTTGTTTCCCTGTTCCCACATCCTACTAATGTTAAACACAGCTTGATACTGGTGGGTACCACTATCAAGGAAAAGGATCAGGGGGTCCTGGTAGATAGTAAACTATCCATGAGCCAGCAATGTGCCCTTGTGGCCAAGAGGGCCAATGGAATCCTGGGCTGCACAGGGAAGAGTGTGGCCAGCAGGTGGAAGGAGGTCATTCTCCCCCTCTGCTCTGCACTGGGGAGGCCACAGCTGGAATACTGCATCCAGTTCTGGGCTCCCCAGTTCAAGAGGGACAGGGAACTACTGGAAAGAGTCCAGCGTGGGACAACTAAGATGATGGAGGGATTGGAGCATCTCTCTAATGAGGAAAGGCTGAGAGAGCTGAGGCTCTTTAGCCTGGAGAAGAGAACGCTGAGGGGAGACCTTATTCATGCTGACAAGTATCTAAAGGGTGGGTTGAAGGAGGAGGGAGCTGGACTCTTTTCAGTGGTTCCCAGGGTCAGGACAAAGGGCAACAGGCACAGGCTGGAACATGGAAAGTTGCACTCAAATCTGAGGAAGAACTTATTTCGGGTGAGGGTGGCAGAGCCCTGGCAGAGGCTGCCCAGGGAGGGTGTGGAGTCCCCTTCCCTGGAGATCTTCAAGCCCCGCCTGGATGCCGTCCTGAGTGATGTGCTCTGGGCAACCCTGCTTTGGACTAGATGATCTCTAGAAGGTCCCTTCTAGCTCCAACAATTCTATGATTCTGTGATTCCATAGAGTGGCAGGTTGTATATTCACTGAGTCCCGTTCATTTTATAAAGGAATGAAACAGCAAGAAGAAAAGGCATTAATTACAGGCTGACAAAGAGGCCCTAAAGGAAAAGAAACATCGATAGTCTCCTACCCGGGCGGTGGGCTTGGGGGTCCTGTGGGTGAATGCAGGTCTTGTGCTCTACCTGTTGAGGGTTAAAATTAGGATTAGAGATTAATTTCTAGATTAATTTTAGAGATTAATTGCCTCCACCTCAAACCCAAGGCCAGTGCCCGCAGAGCATGGCGAGGCTCCCTGTCAGGCTGCTTTGAAGCTCCTCACCCCCTCCAAAGCCCCGACACTACCCACACGCGTGGCTTCCTCCCTCCCATCCACCAGAGAGAGAAGAAACAAAACTGGGGACGTTTGGATGTACAACCGAAGCGGATTTGGGGCATTTTTCTGGTTACCGAGGACCGGTAGAAGGGGGACGGGCCCTCCCCGCCCGCCACCACACGCCCCCCGCCGCCCCGGGCCGGGAGAGCCGGGCAGGGACGCCCACAGCGGGGCGGGTGTCCCCGGCCCCTCCGCGGGTTGAGGCGGGGTTCCGCGGCCGCGCTAGGCCCCGCTGCCTCCGCGGCCGGCCGCACAGCCCCGGCGCTGCCCGCCCTACCCTCACGGCGGCACCAGGCCCCGAGCGCGGCCTACCCCCCCGGGGCCGCGCTTCAGCTGGGCGGTGGCGGCGGCGACGACCCCCCTCCCCTCCCCGCCCCGGGCCGTACCGGGCGGCGGAGGCGGAGCCGCCTCCGGGGCGGGGCGGTGCCGGGGCCAGTCGTCGCCGCCTCAGCGGCGCGGCGCGGCGCGGTGCGGACGCGGGGTGATGGAGCCGCGGGCCCTCGCCGCCCGCGCCCCGGCACGCAGCGCCCGTTGAGGCCCGCCCGCCGCCGCCGCCACAGCGCGGCCGTGCCCCGCCGTCCCCTCGCCTCCCGCCGCCGCCACCCCCCCGGGGAAATGGCCACGGAGCCCCCGCAGCCGGCGCCGCCCGCGGCGGGACGCCCCGAGGGCGGGCGCGGGCGCTGCGCGGGCGGCGGGCGCGGCGAGGCGGAGGAGGCCGCGGCGGCCCAGCCGGTGCTCGGCGCCTCCCCGGGCCCCGCGGCGGCGGCGGCAGGGGTGGCGGGGGGCCGGCGGCGGGGGCTGAACGGCTGCGTGCCGCTGTCGCACCAGGTGGCCGGGCACATGTACGGCAAGGATAAAGGCGGTGAGCGGCGGCGGGGCACGGCGGTGGCGGTCAAGGGGGGAGGGAACGCCGGGTCGGGTCGGGCCGGGCCGGGCCGCCCGTGAGGGGGGTTATCTCTCTCCGAAGCCGGTTGTGGCGGGGCGGGGTGAGGGGGGTTATCCCTCTCCGAAGCCGGTGGTGGCGGGGCGGGGTGAGCTTCAATTCTCCTCACGTCCCGCTGGCGGCGGCCGGTAGCCCCGGTGTCGGCGGTAGGGGGGGGGGTGTCGGTGAGAGGCGGGAGGCGCTGGCCAGTGGCGGGAAGGGGGGACATGGCACCTGAGGGGCGGCTGGGCTCCCGCCGCTTCCCCGGTTGAGGTACCGGTACCTTCTGGCCCCCGGGTGCCCCTGGTGTCGGTGCCGGGGGCAGGTGCCCCCCCCCACCCCGGGCAGGGTCTGTGCCCTCCTGCGGGGCTGGAGGGGCTCTGCCGGTGTGAGGTGTCGCCTCTGCTGAAAGTCCGGGATTTGGGTGGTTTTTCATAAATGATGACAGGGCGCCGGGACGGGGCAGTTAACGGGCACAGGGAGGCTGCGATTCGGCTGCTCTGTAAATTATAACAGGCAGCTTTTTGAAAAAAAATAAAACAACCAAAACCACCAAAACCCAACAGCCCAACCGGGAATTTAGGTAATGATGACCCTCAGAGAACATATGTTGAAGCTGTGCTTTATCGAAAGGGAACCCTCAAACCAAAAACTTCAGGAAAACGTTAGTAAGCGATTTACCAACCTGGAGTAACCTCTTAGTTGCTTGTTTATTTGATGGTAGGGGCACGTTCAGCCCAGTGGCTTGCAAAGGGCCTAATAACACAAATAGGGTAAGGATACTGCGTTTTTGAAGCGTGCCTCCGCTAGCTTTAATCTTCAGTTTTAATTCCAGGTTGAGGAGTGAGGTGGGGGCCCTTCTGATGAAGGTGGCTTTTAACGTAGGCAGTGGTCGGTGCCTAAATTAAGGTTGCTAAATGGCATTCCTCCCCCTTCTGGGACCTCACATTTGGTGTAACTCCTGCCTCTGAGCCAAATGTAAGGTATAGATGTCCATTCAGCTCTCGGCGTGCCCTTTGAGAGCAGCTATAACAAGTGCCTGCTGTCATAGCGCCTTTGAACCCCGTCGGTAGGAGCTGCCTCTGCCGAATGGGCCAAGGGCTGAACTTCATAACCCCTTCCAGCCTCCACGAGTGGAATTACAGCCCTAATGGAGCTCTGAGTTTGTCTTATCTACAGCCTGCGTCTGTGGCATGTTGTGCCGCTGATAATCTCCACAGCAAAGCAATTCTTGTCCCTTGCTCCTGCTGCAACCGGTGCAATAAAATACTGAGGGAGGTACATTAGATCCTTGGAGCTGGAGGTCTGCCTCATCTATCATAGTACAGGATGGGATTGGGCAAAAAAGGCTCACTTCAAGGAGAGCCTCACCTGTGGCACGTCAGTTTTATCACAGTTGGATTAAGAGAACACAGGTGAAACACCATTCATATTGTGGGTGCAGCTCAAATAGATTAGGTAAAGCCGGCTCCATGACATCTCATGAGCAAGAACCAAGATTTTCCTGCAGGGTTTTACCACCACAGTTGATGATCTCATCTTAGAAACTGAGTTCTACATTTAAGTGAAGACCAAAGCTGCTCTGGCAGTCACAGCTTTCTCATTTTTTTGTAACTGAATCTTCTCGTTTTATTTCTTTACAGATGTTGTATGTAGGAGTGCAGGCAGTTGAGATGCTAAAGATACAGGGTCGTGTATAATTCTGCAGTGCTGCTCCCCATGGTGTCTTTGTTGTGAAGCTAGTGGCCAGATGTTTGGATATATGTAGTTGCTAAGAGCACTGGTAAGGAACATCACAGACAATCTGTATGCCAGAATCTGTGAGAACTTTAATTAAGCATGTGTGAGGAGACCAGCATGTCTTCTACCTTGTCCGTTGCCTTTTCTGCCTTTTCCTACAGTAGTCACCCTTCCTGCTATTTTCCGTTCTGCCTTTTTCTACCCCATCGAACCTCTGGCATTTTAAAAGCTTAAATCTATAAAACTAGTACGCCTTTTTCATCAGGATACCTCTGTTGTTATGCATACAATATGGCAAAGGTACTTTGAAGGTTGTACCCAGCTGGTATTGGTATCTGAGCTGTTCAGTGATTCAAGCTCAGAGCCTGCCTTGTTGTGCCCAGCTTCTTCCTGCATATCACCTCTGCTCCCTGTGCTCAACTTCTCTTCTGTCCCCACATACAAACATGCAGAGGACATGAAGGTATTCAAAGTATTTTTTAACTATTGGTTTGGGGTTTTTTTTGTTAAAAGTTTGCCTTAAAATTTCTTTGCCGTAGGGTTCCTGAATAACCTTCCCATTTTCCCTTTGCTCCCTGTGACTGTTCAGTACTGCTTCCCCCTGGAACAGAGTAAATCATGGGCAGTAAGTAAGATAACCACCTCGGTTTGTGGCTTTATCCCACAGGAGCTGATGGAGTATGCTACCTTATAGAGCCTCCCACACCTCTCTGTGGTTTGGTGCCCGTGCCTGCAAAGCACCGGAGCTCCCCAAGCTACTGGTGGATCCTGTAGCTAAAGGAGCCATTCTCTTTCAGTGTGACACGCTCAGCCATGCAAAATTTCTAACTCTGGCTGCTGTTTTCCTGATGCACAGGTTAAGGTGGCACATATGTACCGCTCAGTCCTTACTAGATACCTTCAGAGGGCAGAGGACCTCTTCTAAAGTAAACGTTCAGCATGTTTGCGTAGAACAGGTTTTGTCTGTAGTTCAGTGAAGCATGTGGGTTGGCTGTGATAATTTTTGTTTAGCAGAACGCATACATCTGCATTTGTTATTTTTGCAGTAGGTTTGAATTTCAGAATGCTGACAAGCTTTGCATGCAGAGACATAGAGAAACGTCTGTGAGATAGTTCAGAATTTTAATTTCGGTATAGTTCTGCTGCTTCTTCAGAAATGTTAAATTGCTTATTCATACATTGAAACAATAATACTCCCTGTCTGTGCTGAAAAGCCTCAGGAACCCTAAAACAAAACCATGACTGACATCCATAGTTTAGTATGATCTGCAGGTGGTGGTATCTCTGCTGGTTGCTGTAGACCAGAGGGAAGATTATAGAGTTTTCATCTTTGTGGTGAGTGTTGAAATGTGAATCTCTTTGGTTTCCAGGCCTGCCCCAGTCACAGGTACAGAGTAGGTGCTCTAGCCTGTCAAGAAATCTAGAGGATGTGGGAACTTTAGACAACATCAGGTTATGTTAAACTCTTCAAGTAATATCATAGAATCATCATGGAATTGTCCAGGTTGAAAGGGACCTTTGAGATCATCTAATCCAACCATCAGCCTCACTCTGATCAAAACCATCACTAAACCATGTCTCTAAGCACTAGGTCAACCTGGCTTTTCAATCCCTCCAGGGATGGGGCCTCAACCCCTTCCCTGGGCAGCCCAGGCCAAGGCTTCACAACCCTTTCC
>JAOQGH010000002.1:2900019-2930527 GCA_025769975.1 Gallinago jamesoni | reverse complement strand
GCCTCTCCTCATCACACTTGTTCTCCAGACCCCTCACCAGCTCCGTTGCCCTTCTCTGGACCTGCTCCAGCCCCTCATTGTTTGTTGGAAGGAGCCCAAAACTGGACCCAGCCCTTGAGGTGGGGCCTCACCTGTGCCCATGACAGGGCGACCATCACCTCCCGAGTCCTCCTCACCACGCTGTTCCTGAGACAGGCCAGGTTGCTCTTGGCCACCTGGGCACACTGCTGGCCGTCATCAAAGCCAACATGCAGATTTTGAGGAGTAGGTGTTATAAAACCCCTTTTTTTTTTTAATGTTGTGCTTATTAGTAATGCACATTCAGAACAGTTGCCATTCAGGTATTTTGTGCTCTTTGCTAAGTTGTTTGTAGCATGTGTAAAAGCGGGCAGCGAGGACCTGTTGTGTCTTGTAGATGTTGTGGTGGCCTGCACTTGGTTGTGTGGCAGTATTATTTTTTGTGGTTCTGGAAGGAATACCAAATCCAGCTTTTAGCAAGCAGCTTGACTCCAGAGCTGTTCCATGCGCATTTTTAGACCCCTTCTTTGGTCTTTGGCGCAGCCAACTAATGAAACAGCTTTTTGAAATCTGGTGGTTGTTCTAAAGTAAGTATCTCAGGCTCTAAAGATTTTGTTTAGTTTCCAAGACTGCACAACAAAGCCCCTTCACAGGTAATGCTTTCTAAAAGGTGAAAGCGCAGTTGCTGTTACAACTCCAAACTCTTTTTGGGACTTCAAGCTCTTGGCTTGTTTTACCATGTTTGCTCAAGGGGTAATCTGAAGATGAAACCTGTTTTGGATACAGTTGACGTTTTTGCTTTGCTTTTAAACAAAATAAATTACTCTCTGAAAAGCGGTGAATAAATCCTAGGAGAAAATGTCTTTGCCAGAAGTGGGTTTTTCTTTTTTCTTTGCAACTGATGATCTTGAAATTTAGAGTGCACTTGACAGGGGTGCAGTTATTTTTCTCCATTTTTTTGCCCATGTCCACCTCTTGGGTGCCCTCAGATACTCGGTTGCATTTCTTATGCAGCTACTCAGTAATCTGGGAAGTACTGAAGGCTTTTTCGGGAGCATATATCGGTTTATTTTAGTGTGAGCATGATGAAGGTGGTTGCCTGGCTGAGGTGAAATTCTGTGTTGCATTATGATTATGGATGATACAAATAGTAGCACCTGATTAGCATGGAGTGCTATAGGGGTGCTATTTCTAGTAATATATAAGTGTTCTTTCTATGCCTCTGCTCTAGAAATAAGATCACAGGATGTATATGTCTGTTTTAATTAGTGAGAAATGCATTAAACTTGGTACTAACTGCTTTAATTTTTTTGCATTGTTGGAAAAATAACTTATCAGTTATTTAAAAAGGGAGCGTCTATGTAATCTTCCATAGTTGAATGGAGGGGTTTTTTTTGGGATAGAACTTTTAATGCCAAATCCCAGAACTGCGTTGGCCTTGAGCAGAAGTAGAGCCAGCAAATCATCTGAGGGTTAGAAAAAGAGGAATGCAACCAAACCTCTTCTCAGGGGTTTGTGTAGGAGCTGCCAGTTTAGAAATAAAAAAAAAAAGACAAAGCTGTATCTCATATAATTAAGCCCTGAAGGAAATGCTTCTCTTCTAGGTATACTGCAGCATCCAGATGGGACTGTCCTGAAGCAGTTGCAGCCACCACCTCGTGGTCCCAGGGAGCAGGAGTTCTACAACAAGGTGAGGGTCAGGCAGCGTGGAGGGAGCTGCCTTGCTGCGGGTGAAGTGGTGTGTGTTATCTTAGAAGTATGTCCTTTTTGGTGCAGTTGGGAAAGTGCAACTGAAACACCTGAACGGTGGGTCGCTGGCAGTCCTGCTGTGTCACCTGTCTTTAGAACTTCCTCCTCTATAACTTCCTCCTCTCTGAATGTCTGTCCCTATGCCAGACATACTTCACTCACAGGGTTTAAGCTTGTTTATTTGCTCATGGGGCAGCGGGGTTTTCACAGCACGTAAGAATTTATTGAAATGACAATTGTATTGTCTCCATCTAAGATTAAAGGGTGGTAATGTTTGATCCCATCTTCTGCATGTTGCTAAGGGTCTCAGCATTGGCTGCATCTACACTTAGCATGTCCTACACTTCCATCTAGTCTGGTTTGGTGCAAGAAGTATTAAAACTATTCATTGTATTAAAACTCAGCTCCTTTAAAAAGTCAATTAAGAAGTGACGCTCTCCAGTTGTTTTAACTTTGGTTTGTTGTGTTTTTCCTATCGCTCGTCTTCAGTTTGCTTATTGGTAACTTTAGTTACACAAACCAAGAAAACTGTTACTTCTTGTCTTAAGAGGGTATTCTGTTTTTAGAGTCCCTTTACCTTACCAACATACCTGCCTGTGATAGTCTGTCTTGTTTTTTCTGTCGGCTTGATCTGTCATCCCTTTTCATGGGGATGTAGAAGTCTTCATGCAGGATGAGAGAGGAGCCTTGAGACCCTCTTTTTGTTGTGTTTGGTTTGTTTAGTAGTTGGTTTGTTTTTTTTTTTCCCCCCAGAAGGGTATTAATTTAAGTTACCAAAAGAATTTATGTCTTTTGTTGAAATGTCCCACGTCACAACAGATGTTACAACATCTCTTACGTGCTGTAAGAGAACAATGTGTCTGCACAGTAGCATTACTCGGTAATTCTCACGATGGGACTGCTAGACAAAACAGTTGGTAGGAGCTCAGCAGGAGCCAGTTAAATCTAAATGTAAATATTTTTCTGAGGTTTCTCAGTGACTGTTCTTTATGTGAGGTTAAGAAAGATGCACTCCAGCCTGAGGAGTAACTCTTCAGTAGAAGGAGAAAGCTTGACTGGATTCCTTCGAGTGCCAGGCTGCTTGTTCTTCTGTGAAATCCTGAGGTTTGGAGGGGACAGTAATGTGCTGCCGCTGTCTGAAGCCAGGGGGTAAGAGGGGTGACCTGCTCTCGCTGTCAAAAGCCAGGGGGTAAGCTTAGGTGTTAACTGTTCACAGCAGAGGCACTTGGTCTATTGCTTAGATTTGTGACAAGCCCTGGGCAAAATCTTGGAGAAGAAGAGATCCGTATCAGTGCCCTTGTTACTCTGCCCTGTCGCAATGGAAGAAGTGAGGTCTCAATGCCGATAACTTGCTAAGTTAGCTCAAGTGATGTCTTGCAAGGCCTTGCTGCGTTGCTTCTGACACTGAAGTTTGGTTTTTTTATAAGCCATTTGGGAAAAGGGGTTGTTCAGGTCTTGAAAAATAACGGAGAAAGGGAAAGGTGTGTACACGATTAGTTGTGCATGGACTAGAATGGCTTTTTGTGGGAGAAGGGAAGGAGAAGAAACGCATGTACGTTGTGTAGGTGAAAGTACAGGAGAAAGGTCTTGGGGATTTGTTGCTTCTCAATGATTAACAATGATAACATGTTTGCTCTCAGGCGAGAACCACGTGATGTGGGATCTAGACACCTAAGCACTACATATGGTTGTTACAAGATGAGGATTACCACGGATTGTGAGGTTCAGTGTAAGGTACAGTTTCATGTACAGCTTGAGCTCATACGATATAGCTCATTGCTGCCAGGAGGGAAAGGCCTTTCTTCCTATTCTTGCTGTTTACCTTGCGCTGTGCTGGTACTTCTTGGACATCAATGAGCTGCTTTGACTTACGTAAAAGACAGCAAAACTTCCTTGTTGGTTTTTCCAGTCTTCTGTCTAAACTAAACCACCAGTTTTAGTGGTTAAACTTAAAAGCAGTGGGAACAACAGCAAGACTGCCCTGGTTTTGGTGATGGAGCTCAGAGCATCTTGTGGTCTATAATTGGAGAGACAGTATCAGCTTGAACTAGGCTAATGAGCCTCCCAAGAATGGAAGAAGGAGAATTTTACCACTCCTTGAGACAAGGGGTTGTTGACAAGGTAGTCAGGTACAGGAGACGGTGAGAAACAGTGCAGAAGTGAAACAAGTGAAATAAGAGTGATGAATCCCAGACTGTCACTTTGCCAGGACTAGACAGCAAATCCGTTTATAAGATCAAACCAGAAAGTCACCCGCTAGTATATGTGGATTAATCATGACCTGTTTTTTCCTTTTTTTTTTTTTACTATTCTGCACCTATTTTTTCATATCTGCCTGTAGTGGTAAATCGATTATTGCTTTCTTTGCGTGCTACCTTACCCTGGCCTGAGTTAAGATTAGTACCCCAGTTCCTGGGCCAGAAACAAGTGGAGTTTTTTTACTTATGGGTAAAGCAAATCTCGGCAGGTATTGCAGATGTGAGGCACAGGTGTCTTCCAATAAGCAGCAGTGACCAGGAGGCAGTATTTCAGTACGCAGTCTGAGTGCTTGTGAGTTGAAGGTTATAGGGAATGTGTCATCCTAGAAGATAACGAGACAAGTTTAAATATTACCCTGATATATTTAACCTGATGTCAGTATGACATTGGGCAGATATTATCTTCTATCTGGAAAAGACACGTTGTCTCTTCTGAAATGGCTGGATTTGCCTTTTGCTGAGTGTGTGAACACGACAGAGGACTGTAGGCTGCATCAGTGAATCACCAGAAGTTTTTTCCCTGGGTTATTGAGTTATTTTCTATTGAGCAGGAAACTGGGTGCTGTCTGGTAGAGCCCAAACAAAATGGGCTTCCATTTTGGAATGCGAACTTGAGCAAGATACTCTAGTGCAAAACACTAATAGTGATCTGAAACCCGCTCAGGAGTGGGTGGCAACTAGGAAGTTTTGAAGAATTTCACAGGTATGACAAACTGGAAAACCTCTCACGTAATTCCTACTCAGATTGCCATTAGGTTACTGTTCTGTTTTCCTGATGGTATACTTTCATTTTAGCAGTTAAACAAAACCGTATCAGCCCACTGTCCAAATACAGGTCTTCCTTCCTAAAAGATTATTTCACTAAGTAAACAAAACTTTTATCTCTACTACAGCGATATGTGTCATTCTCTAATGATGGGGAAATGGCTTGCTGTGACTCTGTCTTATGAGGGAGGGGGAAAAATAGAGCATGACAAGATTATCATGAATGCCTTCTAAGATAAAATGTAGTAGAACAATGCATTGTTTGTAGTCGTTGTTAATAACTTACTATGTATGGCTTAACCTATCACTGGGGTGTGACTTTCCAGTGGTAGTGACCATTTTCTATTGAACTCTCTAAATCTGAGTATGAGATTCAAAAATAATAAATCAAATCAAAATACTAACATTTTAATTTTGTTCCTGCAAACTCCCTTCCAGCATCTGGGGGCATGAACTTCTTACAAACATTGGCTGCGTAACCACAGGCTGTTTTACCATGTCTTCTGGTACCCTTATCTGGGTTAAAAAAAAAAAAAGTTTTTTAACCTCCAATAGCTACAAAATACTTTGCTTTCAATAGGTATGAGCAGCGAGAGAATGAAAAAAAATGAAATAGAGAGGTTGTGGTTTTTTAAGGACTATCTACACTGATGATCAGTTGTTTCTATCTAATGGAAATACTCAGTGAGAATGTGTAGGCGGAGGCACTCTGAAGGACAGCTTTTAAAGGAATTTTCAGGAGGGAGCAGTATACAGAGATCTGGAAACAGGAAAAAAGCTTTGTTTGAAAATGTAGTGTAACACATTATGTAGTAGTGACCCATTTCCATTAAGGAGTAAATTGGTAAAAGGCAGTATGTGTTTATAATAGGCTGCATGCTAAGAAATCCATAAAAACAGGGTACTACTCGGTGTGTTTTAGTATTTGGCTTCAGCCTGCTTTATGGCAGGACGTGTGCTGAAACAGTCTGATCAGGTTCAGCAGTGGTGGGAGAGGGAAGGGAAGAAGCCCATCAGCTCTCCTGTGGTGATATCTTCTGGCAGGTGAGTCGGGAACTGTAAGAAAAGCATCCTTCTCAAAGGTTAGTGCGGTCGCTGTACGAGGTAAAACCTCCCTGCTGAGCTGGGTACTTGTCTCAAACATGCCAGGCTGTACCCAGGAGCACTGCGTGCTGGCGTGACTCTCTTCCTCTGCAGGGTTTTTCATGATTTGTCACGTCAGGAATATGTAGCATTGCAGAGACTGCTGTCCTGTTGGTGCCCCAAAGAAGGAGAGGAAGCTGGAATGTCTGGCTTCAAATAGGGCAGCTGCTTTTGTGGGCACAAAAGGATGGAGCTTGGGCTGCAAATATTTGAAACGGAGGAGAGGAGAATTTACAGTTGTTGAGGTTACCTTCATGAGTGCAGTTTCCTACAAGCTGTGTGTTTAAAAGTAAGAGATGGAGTGTTTCTAATGTTCAACAGAATGAAAGAAGGTCACTGGACTATTTTGAAATGGCAGCTCTGTCACTTCTGATGTCTGGCATTCCCTCGGTGGGGCTGTAAATTTCTGCTACTGTCTGTACCTGTTCTGAGCATGGTATACTGGAGTTTTAAACGTTGCTAATGCAGTAGCTAATTAACTGTGATTTTATGCATAAGAGATCAGTAAATGTTCCTGTAAAATTTTGTTTGAATTGCCCCCCTTCTATTCTCCTATGGTGACTGTGTGATACTTGGGGTGTGAGTAGGACACCTTCTCCCTTCACCCTATCTGCTGAAAATGGTCCTGGGAAAGCTCTTGCAGCATGGACAACTGCCAGCGCTTACCTTTTGGTTTTTTTCTTTTTTTTCCCTGTTTGCTAGTGGCTGCATGTCAGCATTGTCATAGCTGGGTCTGAGGATGTTGCCAAGTCATGGCTCCATGTAATTTACCTGCAATGCTCTAGGGTTTCCAAGGCTGTTGCAATGCAAGTTGTAGCCTAATTCTCGGATACCCTTGTCCCAGAGGGCAAGGGTGGTTTGGGGAGTTGGAATGAAGAGGTGGTTGAGGTTCTCCCATTGGCAACTCAGCTCTGGCCACCTTCTACCTCTACCCCAGTGCTTGGGATCCAAGGGAGCTGATTCACCCCACGTAGTGTTGGGTGCAGATAATCAGGCTAGTCATCTGGCCTTTGTGGATAACAGGTCTCCCACCCAGTGCCAGTTAACGATGTCTCCGTTAACTGCTGGAGCAGTAGTCTGAAAGTTCAGGGTTCAAGCCCTGCTGACATAATAATATGAATGCAAGGAAGCTGTTACCACTTTAGATAATAGAAATTGTTTTTCACTCTTGTTACATGTCCTGAAAACAAAGCCAGGATGTCAGAGACACAAATAGCTCCAGCATGTAAAAGAGATTTACATTAGTTAGGTGAGAGTCAGGCACTTGAAAGCTAGGAAGTCATGGTTTCATGGTTGCCCGCACAATTGTTGTTCTGAACTTTTGTTGGATGCATTATAGTGCAGCTTTCAATAGGCCAATGACCTGTCTTTCTGCTTTGTTTCCCCTAAAGAACTTACTAACTCATTTGTCCACCTGAAGCAAGGCAGAATTAATATTGTTTGTGCAATTTCTGCTGTCTCTCTGGTAACAGTTGGTCGCTGAGTTTGTGACCAGAGGGTAACATGTTAGTGAAGACCCAATGACGTTGATACTCTTGAAGCAACAGTTCCTTGTGCTTCTGTGGTTAGTGAGAAAAATCATGCAGGAAACATGCCCCTTTGGACCATCACCAATAATTTTCTCCTTACTGTTTTATTTAGTTCATTCTCAATAACCTGCTGCTACTTCTGTGCCGTGGCTTTTCATTGCTGCTTGACGCTTGCTGCTTTTTTTTGCATTGTCTAATTTTAATTAGTATTTCAGCAGCTTCAGGCAGTGCAGAAGACTTCTGATGACTTCCCTCCTCCTCCACGGCATGAAATCAAGCTGGCAGGCTGAAAGATGTGTTTTGGCCTGGAAGCTTTTTGCGTAGAGTTGCAAGAACTGACTCATAAGGCTCAGCCCCCTTTTCAGCCCATATAGCACAAGTCACGATAAGGCAGCCTGTGTTCTGTAAACTGTTCTCTGCTGGTGACAGGGAAGGAAGGGAATGGGGGAAGCAAAGCGTGTCTTGCTTCAGGATGAATTGCCCTCTTCTGTGAACTCGGTTAACTGGTATTATAGGCTTGGTTTAGATGGTTATCCTTGACTGAAAAAGGAGTTGATGATGGCCGTCGCGCTGCTATCGTCTACTAAAATATCCTTATCTCATCATGAAGTCTCCAGCTAAGGTTCTCATTTTCAGTCATAGAATCATAGAATGGTTTGGGTTGGAAGGGACCTTCAAGATCATCTCGTTTCAACCCCGCTGCCCTGGGCAGGGACACCTCCCACCAGACCAGGTTGCTCCAAGCCCCATCCAGCCTGGCCTTGAATGTATGGACAGTCTTGTATGGACAGAGCTCGGAGAAATAAGATGTAGCATTCTCCTAACCTCTTATTTTGGGGTTGCAATGCCTTGCCCAAACCTTTTATCACTCCTGCGTTCGTGGCTGTAGCTTAGCATCCTGAAAAGTTACCTTTGGCCGTGTCTTGTTCCGGTACATCGGGATCTGCTGTGTCTCCAGAAGTAGCAGTACTGAAGCAGACGAATTACCTGTTTGTAAACATAGTGAGCACATTCCAATACAGTCCATTTCTGCCCCTGGCATGTTCCTCCTGCTGAGCAGCTCTCCGGGAGGGGAGATTTTTCTGGGGAAATAAGTAAATTTAAGTTCCCAAACCGGCGTGTGAACTTGCCTCACACTCTTTGCTTTAAACCGTGAGCCTGGACAGAAGTATTGTAATAAAAGGAAGGACGCGCAGTACTTCTCAGCTAATGAGAAAAAAAGGTCTTTTCGACCAAATTGTGAAATACTGGCAGCTTGTATTCTGATCTTTTTCACATTAAGAGTCGTCTAAGAGAGATGAAGGATGAAGTGTAGGCCTAAGAATCTGCTGAGTTCCTGCTACTGTCCTGTAAACACTCAGAGTTCTGTGCTTCAGATGGCTGTTAAATGGCTGCTGTACCACGACAGTGAGACTTAGAAAATATGGCAGATTTTTGTGATTCTTCTGCTCTGCAGCAAAAAAGCAAGTTTGAAAGGGACGCGCTGCGCAGCAGAAGGTTAATCTAGAAGGGTCTGGTGAGAATCTGTTCCCTGTGCTCCTTGTATATTGTGTGCCACAGAATAAACTACAGCCTGCTTTAATAAATCTAAGAAGACCTCATAAAAGGAGACAGTAAAAGGCCATTATTGCAGTTTGATGCTATCGGGGAACTACTGGGTGGAGTTGGTAACAGACTGAGTAGTCCACGGTCCATATTACGTAAGTAAGCAGTGAAAAATAATAATCTAGTTCTCTTTTCAACCTGATTTTGAGTGAAGTTCCTTCTCAAGAGTAGATATGGCTGAAAGTAAAGCAAAAATGCATAGTTTGAGTGTGCTTATCCATAGTATGTTGAATTGGATTAAGTTACAGTATGGTGCTAGAAGGTCATGCAAGCACTAACTTTTTCAGACTAGATCAAATATTATTTCAACGTAAATTTAGTTATGAATGTTTCAGACTATGGGTAAGCTTACTAAAGGTATGTTGGTGTTCTGCAGAAAATACCACACTCCGCATTCTAAGTTTATTTAAAAATAAGATACGGCTGGTGGGCTGCCAGTGTGAGATTGAGGAAAGTGTAGCTTGCCTCCTTGAAAGAAAAGGAGGAAAAAAGAATGTCGGTCTCTGACAAAAGAATTCCAGCTCCAGATTGGAAGAAGGAAAAAAACACAAAGGGTTAAAAGGTTTGTAGTATGAGAATATTGCATAAAGCCAGGACTCTGTGTGTGTGGAAAGAGATGTGAATCACTGGTGCATATGGTGGAAAATAATGTAACATTTTGGTGTGCTCTGGGTCATGCAGGTACCAGGTTAACCATAAGTAAATTAAAAAGTCCATAAAGTATCACATCAAATATTCCACTGTGTGTAACATCCTTGTTAAAATTCCCGTAATATCCAATACTTAGGGAGCAACTTGGTAGCAAGTATTTTTTTCAGTCTTTGAGTGTCTATTTTTCTAAATGTGGGTTTTATATATATACACACATATATATATTATTATACATATATAAATCTTATTGAAGATAAAGCAGATCAAATGACTTGGCTCACCATGCCTGAGTGTAACAATATCCACTTACCCAGATTTTAATTTTTTTTCCTGCCTTACTGGAATGGACAATGATCGAAAGCTTCCTAAGGGTTCTTGGGGTTGTTATAACTGTTCTTTTTCTTTGTTCCCTCCCCATGCTGTGTTCTATTACAAATTAGCACCGCTTCCCTCCTTTATAGGCAATGGTGAGCAGGGGAGCTGCTTGCAGGTTTAGGGCAGATTACGTGTTAGTGAGACTCCAAAGAGTTAATTGTTCAAAGCAAACAAAAAATATCTCGCTAGTTACCACAAAACAAGTGTTTTGGTATCAGTGTATCTTCTCTGACTACTGATAACCCCTCTTGCGTAGAAAACATCAGAACAGCTTTTGGGCTGTTATTTGTAGTCCTTGTGGAAGGAGCTGTTGTGTATTTTCCCAGAATCTTGTAAGCCATCAACTAAAATTCCTGTTAGTAGGTGCCATTCTTCTCTGACTGTTACAAAAAAATAGTAAAAATAATAATAAAAAAAGATTATTACTGTCTGCCTCCTCCTTGGCAAATGTTCTCGTCACGAAGTAGAACCTGTTGCTGGCAGAGGAGCTTTTGGTGTAGAAACAGGATAAATCTGATGTAATGCTTGCAGGCTGGCCTGTGAAATGATCAGTTTTGACCCGTGGCTGCAGGTAGGGGCTGACTATTGTGGAATAAGGGGTAAGGTATACTAGGAGACAGTAAAATACATAGTTGCTGGTAAAATGCAAATAATTTAGATGAATGAAGTTGTCAAAATTAAGGGGAACACAAGCAGGTTTTTTAAAGGAAGGTAAAAAACGTAATTTTAAGCGTTTTGGAGGTATTGATGGTAGATATACTGAAACAGCAGTTTAAGCAGAGGGCCTTGGCCAGTCACTTGGGTGGGGAGCCAGCTCAAGGTGCTCATCAGGCTGTAGGACCAGCTGGATGCTGACATTGCTGCAGGGGATGGGATGAAACCGTGTGTGGGACCGTGGTAGCCCTGGATTGACTTAAACTGGATTGGATCGACTTAAACTACCATGAAACTGCACCTTTAGGGTCACGCTGCAGTGAATTCTCTGTGAGGGCTGCCTCCTGCAGCACTGGGGAAAAACCAAACCCAACTTATGTCTGTCGGGACTTGCCTCCTCTTTGAAATGTAAAATTAAATGTTACGTATCTGAGTTTAACTGCTGCAGGGTTCCTCCTACCCCTTGGTCTCTCTCACTCCCTAGCTTGAATCTTCAGCTGTGAACAGGTAGATTGCCAAAACCAAAGGGTAATGCTTCTTAAAGTTCTCCCAAAGTGGGACAGCGATACTGGCTTATTTTCCCCTTTTGTTCTACTATTTTATTTTTCTTCCAGTAAATCCAGTGATACTTTAAGCTTGAACTCTTAAATAGTTGGAGTTGCTTAAAAAAAAAAAATAAAAAAAGATCTCGGAGCAAAAAGTTTGTATGAAAATACTTCAGTTGCTGTCTTGGTTCAACCTGCTTTTGCATCCGTGAGGGTCTGGATGTGTCAAGGTGGTGGTTTCTGACCAGGTGGCCAGGTTTCTGACCGTTTCTTAAAATGCTAAGCGGTATTCACGTTGCAGGACTGCAGAGCTGGCTTGTGGCACAAGAGCTGTCCGGGTGGATGAGAAAACCGGTTGTACCATCCTTCTTCAAGGGAGGTGTGAACTGGCAAAGTGACTTGACTTTTTGCCTTGAAATTTGCTGGATTTCTCTGTTCGCTGGTCGCTTGAGTGTTTTGCAAGTGGGTGATGTCAGGATGGTGTCACTGCAGCTCTGTTGGGTGGATGGCGAGTGGTGTCAGACTAAGGAGGAAGAGTAAGTAAGAATGGGGGAAGAAGTACTTGGTGTGTTAAAACTGAAACTTCTTTATCAGATGACCAACAGTAATGTGTCTTAGCCACTCTTTTTAGGCTATGTTCTCTTTATTTTGGCCTCAAGTGGAGAGTACGTAATGTGACCTCCACTCCAGTCTGTCGTACGTGCTAATTGATATAATGGACCAAAGGAGAGACCTTGATGTGCAATTTGCCATGTACGTTTTGGACTATATTCACCAAAGAGTCTCATAACCTACTTCAGGAGGCTGCTTAACAGGTGTCTGAGTTGTTAATGAAATATAATCACCTACACTTTTCCTGAGGATCTTCTTTAAGAGCTTGTTGGGGTTTTTTGGAGAAAAAAACAACACAAAGAGATGAATGGGATTGGGAGGCATCAGGCTTTGTTGCACATCCTGAAAAGAGAATTATCTTTGGCTTCAAAGAGCTCTCAAGTTCATAAAAGACTTCAGCTCTTCAGCAGTTAAAGCCGTTAACATCTGATGGTGCTGCCAGCAAGTTGTGAACCTAGGAGAGGCTGAAGGGCATGAGGAAGCTCGGTTCTGTGGCAAGAGGTTTGTGATGAAACATGGTCTCTCATTTGGCAATTTTGACCAGGAAGGCCCCGGTGCCCCTGCTCGGCCGGGTGGCTTGCAGCAGTTGTAGAGGGGTGTATGTGGGTAACGTAAATAATTTAAATGTAAATATGTTTCCATGCCTGGGGCTGTGAATCTTGCTGGGGTGAGCCTAAATTTAACTGTATAAAACTTGTGGAAATGGGTAAAATAAGGCCTGCTGGTTTTTTGGCGTTGTTAGAGAGTGACTGGATTGATAAACACCACCAAATAAATAGCTCTTAGGAACATTTTTTTTGAAGGTTATTTCCACAGCCTTCATTTTTTAGAAGGCAAAATGCCTAACTCCTTGCTGTGTAGTTTGGTTTGTTTGTTTTTTTCCCCCTGGCTGGATACAGTTGTCACAAGTGTGCACCGTTCTTATTTGAAAATCCATTTATGTGATCGGGTTGTGGGAGTATATCCTGATTTGTTTTAAGCTTTTTTGGGTCTTTCTGTAGGTATCTTCTGTGAGAATAATGATGACAATCTCCTGTATAGTACTGCTGTGTGTTGGAAAGTAAAATAAGCAATGCAGCATAACAGCATTCACAAATATTTAACTTCTGGAATTACTCTCATATCAGACATTTGGAATATAAGCAGGGCTGGCTCAATTCCAGTCATACTTGTGGAAACAAATACTGCAGACGCTCAAAAGTCAAAACAGGATGGTACTACTTCGGGAAAGAACTTAGATAGCCCTTACTTCTTAATTGCTAAATTCACAGCTGCTGTTTCAACCTCTTTTTTTTTTTCTTTTTTTTTTCTGGCCTTTGTAATTGCCTGGTGTAACTGGGTGATGTAGGAGTCCGGAGGGAAAGGCTGTGTGCGCTTGGGTAATTAAAGGCTGTAATATAATGCACACACATTAGCAGCCAGAATTAAGGTTGCACTATCATCTGTAAATCTTGCATTTGCTAATTTGAGCGCATGATTTATTAAGTGCTCTGCACCCCTCAAGAACCCCCCCCAAAATCCATGTTGGAAATTCTCTGCCTGATACTGGCAGCTGGCTGTGTATCCTGAGGCTCTGCAAGCCATAGTGCCTACTCTGGCACTTAAAGTTTCCTACTCAAATTGCTTTAAAAGAAATGCAAATTTAAAAAAAATATATTTTTTAATCAACTCTTTTGTATACTTTAGAAGGTTCTCCTCAGACCCCATTCCTTTCAAAGTGGTATTTTTTCATCAGGACAATTGAAGATGAGTCTGTACTGCCAGAACTAGATTCCTGTTGAAATCTGAACGTGTGTTTTGCCCTCCCTCTGTCGTTTGTGTGATTAGCTAGTCTTAAGAAAACAACAAAAAAAACCCACCCCTGAATGTCACGCTGCTCTAAATGAGGAAAAGAACTTTCCCGTTCTCCCAAGCAGCCCCTGTTTGCATTAAAAAACAGATGAATCTGTTTGGATCAGACTTAGCAAAACAAACAGAGTGTACTTTGGATTAAAAACTAAGGGATGGTAAATTTGCCTCAGTATTAGAAAAGTCCCGAGTAGCTGGAAATTATGACTTCATGGTGTCTATTAGACTATCTGAGCTTCCACAGGCTGTATCTGGGGCATATTCTTCCTATGACTTAGTCGCTGTAATTTGTAATGGTCTTGCTGTGAGCCCTCCAAATGTCAGCATCCTGTTTACTTGCTTTTAAGCCCAACAGCTATTACATTTTCTGTCTCCAGTTTGTGCTATTGGAAGAAAGTAGCCTGCGATACGTAGAGTGGATACCTCTCCTGGCTGAGCTAGCACTGAATTGTTTTGCAGTTCTTGATTTGTTGGGTGAAAACATTCTGGACGGTTACCAGTAAAGCAGAAATAACTTCTGTTTGTCATTGGATGCCGGAGAAATGGACCAGTTCTTGCATTTAAAAAAAAAAAAACAAGTGCAGCTGCTTGAAATGAAATGGAAATATTGCTGATATAAGTAAAAATATAATGGTTTCTTTCTGAAAGTTGCTCTGGGGTTAGGGATAACCTGTCTCTTCCTTGAGTTTTCCAGTACCTTCTGGGGCATGAAATGCACAGTTTATTTCCTGTGTAATTTTAGGGATGGTCTTGTCATATATACACTGATATTTGGCATTCTGACTGACATTTAAATGTGTAGCTGGCTACCAGGTTGGATGAAGGGAGAAGTGTCCGTGGCAGGGTGCTGTTTACGAGGCCCCTCTCTAATGAGCATAAGGCCTGAAATGCCTGGTTCTGTTGCTTTGCCTCCAACAAATGACTTCCTCTGATCTTTATTAACTGAGTGCTTACTCTTGTTTGACATGCAAATACATCACAGGCTGAGATTGAGGTCTATATTAAGGTCAAATAAAGAGCTTTGTGTATGTTACCTCAAACTTACAAGGGGGGTTTATTACTGTTCCTGGGAGCAAGATAACTCTTGAGGGACAGAAATAATGCACTTAGTTCTGTTAGGCTGAAGTAATGATACTGAACAATGCATTACAGTGAGTTTTGTCTCCATTTAAAATGTCTTATATCAGTGTATTAAAGGATAGACTACTTGGAAGATAAGACTCCTGGAGCTCTTCTCCCCATTTGCCCTGGACTTTGGGCTATTACACCCCATTATAAAATATCTGAATATCTTTATTGTATCCTACCATCCTACAGGAACATACTCGAAGTTACTTGTTAAGTGTCTGATACTGGAGCCTAATGTTGATAATTAAAAAGCAAGTTAAAGCAAGAGTACTGTCTTGTTTTAAAAAATGGAAGTGGTCTCCTGACATGTCACTTCCTCAGAGTACTTTTTTTTTTTTGCCAATAAATTAAGCAAACCAGTTGTTATTATGTTTGCCTGTCTTTTCAGTTGCATTCAGTGTTTCTTTTCCTGGTCTGCTGAGCTTTTTGCTTCCATCTCTCTCCTCTTTGCCCTGCCCTAAATACATACACTCACTGCCAGGGAGAGGCTGTGATACTGCGTATGATGATCGCTACCTCTCGGATCTGCTGAAGTTCACCTTGGAAAAGACAATTTGTGCTGGTTGAGAATTTGTGCTGGGTGCGATGCCATTCCCCACCTTGGCTATGGGGTGCTGTGATAATAAACTACCACAGCAAAACAAAAATTGGGGTTTGTACCGCTTGTCTGAAATTATCCACAGCGTGAAGTGATGCCACCAGTCCGTGCTTGGAGTCCTGGCCCAGAAGCAGCCATCTGTACGGTGGGGAATGGTGAATCCTTATAAAAAAGGCAGCAATGGATGGATCTGTGCCTCAGCACCTGCATGGTGCTAATTTTTGACTCTCTCTTCTCTCCCACCGTAATATTTTTTTTTTTCTCCTTAAGCTAAGTGAGATCAAACTCCACTGCAGGCTTCTAAGGAAAACAGTGTTTTCTGCTGGCAACATCTGAGGCTCAGCAAAGAAGGGCTGCGTAGGTAAAAATGCACAATGGCCCTGGGGATTTAGCCCTCCTCCTTAGCATCTTAAAAATGGGGTTTATGCTATGAGCTGGTTAAAGGAATAGGCCAAATGAAATGCTGGAGCATAAAGTCAGGGTGGATTTGATTGTATCGCCTTCTGGGTCACTGCCCAGTGACAGTGACAGAATTGTGGCCGGTAGGAGCCCGGGAGAGCCCCGGCAGGGATGTGCCTGAAGCAGCCGTGGAGCAGCACTGTGTGTTTGAAGCACACTGGTGATTTGAGTTTCCCTGGGTTGAGGTTTCTGCGATGTTAAACCTAAATTTAGCACAAACCCACACTGACTAATTTTAATATTCGGCTGCTGCACGAGGCTCTGTCTAGAGTTACACGGCATCGCTGATCGTAGCTGAGGCTCGCCTTGATGCTCTAGAATAGTAGCTGGGCTTCAGGTCTGGGGTTTTTTCCCCTCCCTAAATGTGTTAATATTACAAATATTACAGTGCTAAAGACGTGTATTTGTAGTTTCCATCGCAAGATATGACCCCACCGTGGTTAAATGTGGATCTGGAAGCAGTGGGCTGAGCCAGCTCTGCAGAGCTCTCTTAACACCTTCAGTAATTTTTTGGCGTCTCTTCCGACTTTGCAGTGGGTTCTGAGAGCTGGTCTCTGTCCTCTGCTCACTTGTCCTGGTCACTCCTTTGCAGCCTCCGTGGGTATTGCTGTGGGACAGGACACGGGTCTGAGATCATGAGAAGCAGGAGAGCTCCAAGGGGATTGGGGTGAAATGGTTCCTAAAGGCAATAATAATCGTCGTGACCTCTGCTTGTGTGGATGTAGATCTTTCAGTCTGCAGAGCATGCTGAGCCACGCTGGATCCCTGATGTTTGTAGCTAGATCTTGGGGTGGGATGGGGGAAATCTGGTCAAAGGAATGGTTTTGAAACCCTTTTTTAACAACATCAAGGCAAACTGGTGACAGTCATGCGATCCCGTAGCAGATAGTATCCAAGGCTGGGATTTAACTCTGCGAAGAATTACTCCTTGAGGAATATAAGCCGGCTGCTGTTCCCAAACTGTTCTTGGTTTTCTTACAAAAGTTGAAAAAAATGTTGAAAGCGTTAAAGAGAATGAAAAGAAATATATTTGACTTGTATGTGTGGTGTAGTTACAGGATGAGTGGCTTTGCAGGAAATGAGGAAATACCAGCCAGTCTGAGCTGGTATACTTCACCTGACATCACTTTATCGTAGAGCTTTTAAGTTTAGTGATTCTATACCATCTTGGATCCAGGCTGGGAGAACACCCGTTCTGCTAAATAGGCTTTGATGCTAAGAGTTACAATTTAGATTTTTATTCAAGCTAAACCATACATTATTCTTAGTTAGAGTTGATTCATCTTTTCCACTTTAAAACTTGAAAGGAAGGATACCGTTCATTTGTGTTGGACTGCGATAATTATCGTCTTCATCTTGTATGTTTTTCAAATGTAAAGTAGAAATCTTAAATGCATGAAAACAAAGACTGTAAGAAATAACAATTATGGGACAATCGGAAGTATAAAATGAATGTTTTAAACTGATGATCTCTCCACCCCTCCCTAATTTATTTCAGGTTTATGACTCCGACTGTTGCGACAGCGTTCTTCTGGAGCTGCGGGAATATCTGCCAAAATACTTCGGTGTCTGGTCACCACCTACTGCACCAAATGGTACTGTTCTAATTTTATCTGTTAATCCAAACCTCCTGGAAAAATCTTCTGGAGACTGATTTTGGCAGTTGTGAGCTCCATAGGGGTGGGTTTTTTTGGTTTTGTTTTGTAACCCACTAATGTTTCCTGTAACAACTGGTTTGCAGTCCTCTGGCTGGATTAGATCATTGGGTTCTTCCTCCCAGCGCAGATGGAGCATAGTTATTTGTATGGGTCACGATGATGGAGGGATTAGAGCATCTCCCTGATGAGGAAAGGCTGAGAGAGCTGGGACTCTTGAGCCTGGAGAAGAGAAGGCTGAGGGGGGACCTTATTCATGCTGGCAAGGATCTCAAGGGTAGGTTGAAGGAGGATGGAGCCAGACTCTTCTTAGTGGTTCTCAGTGACAGGATGAGGGGCAATGGGCACAAGCTGGAACATGGGAAGTTCCATTCTAATATGAGGAGGAACTTCTTTCTGGTGAGGGTGGCAGAGCCCTGGCAGAGGCTGCCCAGGGAGGGTGTGGAGTCCCCTTCTCTGGAGATCTCCAAGCCCCTCCTGGATGCCGTCCTGAGTGATGTGCTCTGGGCAGCCCTGCTTTGGCAGGGGGGTTGGACTAGATGATCTCTAGAAGGTCCCTTCCAACTCCGACAATTCCATGATTCCGTGATGTATTTTAAACAGAAACTAGGTTTTCTTCTGCTCTTTCTTATTCATATTGGGGAAGTGGAGCTTTGGGAACATAGAGAAACAAAAGGATGCACCAAAACTAGATGCTGTGTTCCTTTTATATGCCTCTGCTGTCTTCTGCTTATGCTGCCACTTGATAGACTTGTTTTCCAAAGAGAGGAGTAAGACAGTGTCCAAAGACACTGTCTACACTCTACAAAAAGGAATGTAGGGAGGATTGTGGTCGTATCCAGTGTTTTCTTGGCTCAGATCTGCCTTCACACTTTCGTACTTAGCAGTAACTCAAATAGCTCTATTGGAGCTGTCTTTTTCCTTCCCTCATAATTTTATGTGTCATGGAGCTCACTTGATGTCCCCTCCAAACTTTTTTTTTTTTAATTCACAGCAGGATCATAAGATGTTAAAATGCCTGGTCAACCCAAGATAGAGTAATTAAACACACCCCCTCCTTTACTTTGGGAATTAACTAGCCAGCACTGTGCACCACGGGGCTGAATTTTAAGCAGGTCTCCACCCATAGTCCAGCCAGTAGGGATAACTGTTTAAAGGCAGAGTAATTTTGGGGTTTGTGTTGCTTTTTGGCATGACTATGTGGTATTGGGAGCCCTCTTCATGGAGAGCGATGGCGGTGGTTCAAACAAAACACTCCATTGCCAACAACTCTGTTATCTGCAGTTTAATGAGTTTTGTGTGGTCTTGATAGAAAGAAAGTGCGTCGGAGATAACGGAGCTCAGCAGAAGGCGTGCGCGCTGCCTCCGACCAAAGCTAAGGAGGAGCCGGTCACCTTGGAAGTCACCTGTTGTTTAGTGGGTATTTTTGCAGATGCAGTTTGGCTAATGCCAGGTGTGAGGGAAAACCTCTGTGCTTGTGCATCCGTACTTGGCTCCAGAAGACCCCGGAGGTGAAAAGAATCACCAGCGCTGCATGCAGACTGCGTCAAAAGTGGGAAATCAAGTTCTGAAAAATAGGAAGAGGGGAAGTAACCACGCAGAGGAAGGGAGGTCAAGGGGGGGCTGTTTTGGGGAAATCAGGGATGGATTAAGCTCTAGGTCAAAAGATGGAACAATATGCTTAGCTGCTGTGGTGTCTCAGTGATGTTAGAGGAAGGAATCTAGCTGCTAGAAAGGTGCCTAGTTACTGAGTTTATGATTGAGTATGTATTTGTAGGTTTTTGAAGTCTTGACATTGGAAGCCCTGATCTTTCCTTTGGCAGCCTTCTACAGACTCTGGGAACACAGCTTCAGACAGCCTCTGGGTGGTGAACCCAGTAATTCCTTATTGTTGCTAATTAGACGTAGGTGACTTCTAAAAAACCAAAAATGAAATAAAGGAATCTTATCAGTTACCAAATTGTTCTTGCTGCGTGTTCTGAACTATATATAAATATATATATTTAAGATAGTGTTTGTATGGAGGAACAAGGCTTGCCTGGTTTTCCAGGACGGAGAGGATGGCCATTGGTGTCCTTGCTTCATATAAAGTTCTTTTATTTATGAGATAGGGAAGAAGAGCAGTTCTTTGGTGAGTGGTGTCTTGTATGTGCAGCATCATAGTTCTTACCTTGGGTAGAGGGTTGAGAGTTTGACTAGGTTCATGTAGACATGAGGAGCATTCTAGGCTTGGGTCAGCAACTGAGGCTTTTCCCTGCTTATTCGTGTGTTTTGAGGGATGTCTTGTACGTTGTGAGTAGTCAGATGCCTCAAGTTATTTTGTCACTTGTGATTCCAGTGAGGACTGAATACATCAGCCTGTCTGTGCCCAAGTCTGCAGCGGTTCATGCTGTGCATACTTGCTGAATTTTGGTGATCTTTCTGGTTTGTCTCCTTTGGGACTGTTAATAAAACATGTAAATAACACATCCAGTCACATCTTCAGCCTCTTTCCGTCCTACTGAAAAAATAAAAAGGGGTGGGCAAGCCTCTGAGGAATGATTTGTTTAAACCCTTGAAATCCATAGTCAGGATTATCTCCCAAAGCTAAGATTGGAAAATCCTTATGAATTCTTTTCTCTGCAGGGGATTTTAATGCATGATTTTTAGAAGCATGCTGGGTTAGCAGTGTTCTCCATAATAATTTAGAAAATCTGAACTGAAATGTGCTTTTTTTTTAAATGTGTAACAAAATGAGGAAGGAGGGCTCTCTAGTTCTCTAGGCTCAGCTGCAGCACTGAGAGCACCTGAATCTGAAGCTTTCTTTATTTGCCTTAGTCTTAAGATATCTTGAGATATTGTAGGGGTTAAGTGTTGAAAGTTGTGATAGTTCCTGTTACTGTGGGTTTGGGATCTGTTTCAGTAGACCGTAGATCTTGAGCCCAATGCAAATAAGAACCAAACAGTGCCAGGAAAAACGAAGTGTAAACGCTCGATGCATTTTTTCTGAAGCTGTAATGAGAAAAAATAACTTGGTGTAAGGCTTCATTTGTGGTGGCATTGCTCTCCCTGCAAGGACAAAAAGCTTTCAGAGAGTGGGGGTGGGCATTGAACAGATATAACATAAGTCTTAATTCTGATCTAGTAGTTAGCTAATGATGAAGGCTTAAATAATAATTCCAAAAAGTACAAGATGAGTAATTTCTGGATAATTCTCAGGCTTTGCCAAGTAATTAGTATTTCCCAGGGTTAGCATTTGCTCCTGAGTTATTTTAATGCTTAATTTTTTAAAAATAGCAATTGTTACATTTTTAGGAGGTCAGTAAGGGAGATATTCTAGCTTAATCTATCTGAAACAGATGGTGAGCTAAAAAGTGACAGATATTTAGAACCAATAAATATTTTGGAGGTGCTGAACGTTGGTGCTGTATGCTTAAAAAGAGAGATTTGGACCAGTGGAGCAGAGGGCAGGGGATAACCATGGGGGCTCCACAAATGCTTCAGATGGGAAGAGCATGATGATCTTGCCTGCGTGTTGTCTGAAGGGAAATAGGCTGGATTTGGGGAGATTAAGTTCTGCTTTTTAAGCTGGCTGGCTTTGAGTTCGCTCTTTGTTGTATTACAGAAATAGAGGGTTCACTATATATAAAGTTATATTTTCCAGTTGCTAAAAAAATTGCATCTAAATAATTTGTATAATTTGTGGTAACTTGCAATTTGTATGATTTTGTGTTTGTAACAGTTGGAGTCACTACCAACTCCAACTTCTTTGGAGTTGGTAGTGAAAGGACCGCAGCCATTTTCTGAGCTTCTCAAAATTAAGCACAAGTTATTTTAGCTCGGATATTCCTGCAGTTTTAATCAACAAGCCTGTTTTATGGGTGAGCTAGTCTATATTGCTGTGGCTGGATTGATTCTGTAGCACAAAGGACACTGAAAAGTAACGCAAGCCGATACAGTGAGTTAAGGGAAGACTGGGTATTTTTTCAATAGTGTATTGGCTTGACATGCTCTCCTGAGAATGACTTTACATTAACAACATGTTTAGTCCCATTTATACGTAAAAAAGGCATCTAAGGATTAAACCAAACCTGTTTCAGATAGATACATATGTACTTTGGGGAATTGGGTCATTCGGTCATCATGGTGTAAAAATTGAAGCTCTAAGTAGGACTTAGTAAAGTAATAAAATCCAGTTCATGTCTTATCCTTATCCATAAGACAGTGTTTCTACTTGTTAAGTAGAAAAGGGACAGTTGCTTGTTCCCTTTCTCTTGGCTCTAACTGGTTTTGTTACCTGTCTACGGCTATCAAAACAAGGCACTTTGTTCCTCCTCTCTCTTTAAACTTGAACTGGTTTTGCTTTCTTTGGCAATCCTGTTTTAGATTATGCTGCAGTAGCGGGAATAACACAATGTTTTTGTGTATTCAGATTGCATTAAAGCCAAAGAAATACTCTCATGGAATAGGCTGTACTTGAAAGAAAAAAAAAAAAAGAAAGAAAACATAAACTTCAATGTAAAATGACAAACTTTACATCAAAGTTTTAAAAGTTTTAATGTAAAGACTTTAATATAAAGTTTGTGACTACAAAAAGGTGGATTTGCAGAAGTGGGTGTGAAGGAGATGTGTGTTGATGCTGTGTGTTGTCTTGGTGTGTACCATGCCCTGGCACGGGCTGGAGATCTCTGAGCTTCCTATGTGCAGAGTTGTCTTCAAGTCAAGCAGTTAGTGAAGTTTTTGGGGTTTTTTGTTGCCTTCTGACAATCGGTGCTGTAGATCATGTTGGTAGTAGTCTTCTTGCCTGCACTGGAGAAAAACATAAACCAGTTTGACCAGGTTTTAGATACTGCTTTAAATCTTCAGGCACTCCAAGAGCTTGGGGTTTTATTTTGGTCCACCCACCCTCCCAAAGTACTTCTGGAAACAGATGAAAGGCAGCCGAGGATTTGAGGAGCGCTCTCCCCGAGAGCTGTGCCATGAGAACTGAGTACAGAGGGGAGTGGGATAAAAAGAAGAAAAATGAGATGCATTTCAGCCCCTGTAGGGTAGGACTCTGAAATGTTAATTTCATTTATAAAATGACACAAAGAAAAATTGCCGGTTTAATTCTAGCTCTTTCACACGGTAAAAGAAAACACTATTTCCATTGCAAAAGCAGCCACATAGTAACGTGCATTTGTATGTGCTTATTAATGTTATTTGACATATGTTAATGGCTTAATAAAAGCTGCTCATTAATTTCATCTGGGCAATAATTTGAATTCAAGTGCAATGTTAACACACTTTAATTGTGTACAATTTTGTAAACAATAACGCATTTAGAATTTAATGCCAGCAGAATTTGTGGGTGTCAATGACTGTAATTTAGTCTGTGTTCAGAGACAAATTTGACCCTTAAAAGAGCTCATGTGATGTTAAGCCTTAAACTATTCTCCTTCGTTCCCAGAAGCTCAACAGAAACTCTGTGATTGTTTTGCTTTGATCCACTGTTTATGGAAGTTTTGTCTCTTTAACAGATACCTATCTAAAACTGGAAGATGTGACCCGTAAGTTTAATAAGCCTTGCATAATGGATGTAAAAATAGGTCAGAAAAGTTACGATCCGTATGCTTCAGCTGAGAAGATACAGCAGCAGGTCAGCAAGTACCCGCTGATGGAAGAGATTGGCTTTTTGGTACTTGGCATGAGGGTAAGGACTTGTTTTCTTTTCAAATTCAGTTTATGCTCTGGCCTGTTCTCCCCCACCACATACAGCAGCTGGTTTTTCTAGCAAATGACAATCCTCTTGAGTTTTATGTAAATAAAGCGTTACCTGCATATGTTGGTAGTGCTGGTATCTACTGTTCTGTGAAATATGTTCCAAAACACTGCCCTCGTTCACAACAAGTGTTCAGCTTGTCTCTCTGTCCCTTCTGGGAATCTTATTTGTCACCTGGGTTCTGTGTATGTGTTCAAGAAGAGGGTTAGGACGGACCGTAGTTATTTAAAACTGAATGTAGCTGCAATTAATTCTTCTCACATGGCAGATGTTTCAAATTATCAAAGTGTTCTTCTGACCTTTAAGCTTGTATCAGAGATTTCCTTCCCGAACCAGGCTTTGCAAGGATTTAATAATGAGCTGGATCCTCTCCAAATTTTTCATCTTGATTCTTTAAAAACAAAAATTATTTTAATGTAATTTTTCTATTTAGGGAAGAGTGAGTTAGCTCTTAGAGGTGATGCGTGTCGTTATAAATGCTTACGTTCTGCATGTAAAAAAGCTTTCCACCAGAAGAAAACATCTTTGATGCTTCCATGCCTGAGGAACAGCTGCCGTTGGAGGTGGATAAGGCCCTGCAGCCATCCGTACTATCTCTATTGCGTTTGCTTGTCTTAGGTGAAGATTTAACGTTTGTTTATTGGCTCCTTAAAAACTTCAATGTAAACAAAAGCCCTAGGGAATGTTTGTGAATCAGTAACACAAACTTGTTGATGTCAGTAATGAATTCCTGATGCAACGCACTTAAAGGACTTTTTCTCTGCTATGGTTGGCGCAGGAATCGTTTTCTTTTTGGTAGGAGGTTTTTGTTTTCCTTCTCGCACACACAAAGCCAGGGCTGCTTAAGCTCTGCATCAACAAGCATAAATGGCTGAAGATGTTGATAAGCTTCCTCTCTGCCGTTAGATAGCGACGGCACACAGATTGCACCATTGTTTGAAATAATTCTAATATCTCTGTAATGTTTTGTACTTAATTGTCTAGGCTCTCAGCCTTAACTCTGCCTTGAGATAAGCTTTTACAGCTATAAATTATAGTGGTCATGAGCAGTAATTATGTAAGCCTATGAGAAAGAACGTGGGAGTCGAGTCAAAAACCAGTCAAACAGTTCAGATGGAGAAGGAAGGCTGGAGATTGTAGCTCTGGATTTGGCTTATGTCGTCACGTAACCTTTCTTATCTCGTGTAAAACAATGTACTTCATCTCCTTTGTTTCATGACAGCGCAAAAGGACTCAATTCTTGCTTCCACTGTATTTTTGCCTGTGACTCTTGTTCCTGGCATTGTCATTTAATGGTGTCTTTATCCTGTCGCAGAAATTCTTTCAATTCCCTAATTCCAACTGTATGTATAATGCTGGTTCGCCCCAGCATTGCTGTTTCCCAGCCGGCGTTTAAAACTAGAAGAGATTTGTTTTGTGCCTTTGGTACCAAATTGCACGTTGAAGTTATTTTCCAAAACGAATTCAAAGGGTTCCTCCTCCCCTTATACTTAGAAAAGCTTAAATTCACCAGGCATTTTCTGTGCTCATTTTTCTGCCTCTTGATTATGGGGTGCTCTCTGCCTCTCTGTTGCTTTATTTTTGCAAGGTTCTGGTCGTAATGAAAAACACTCTCCTGGGTGGGTATTAAACTGCCTGTTACAGTTCATGTGCTGGATAAAAGCTTGCTGGTGTTTGGTGAACAAAACGTGGGATGACACAATTCAGAAAATAGAGGATTTGGGTTTTAATCTTCCCATTCAATGTTATTTTTAATACAGAGGTGGACTTGCTTATTAAGTTTCTATTTTAGAAGAGCAAGAGAGGGCCAGGAAAAATAGAAAACATAGTTATCTGTTACGTTTTTTTTAAAGCACACATCATATAAGCTGTCATGAAGAGATACAAGCAAATATGTCATAGGTGTTTTTTTTTTAACCCAAAATTTATTTATAGTGGGTTTTCACCTCAAAAGCCATCTATACCAGTGCATAAAAAAAGCTGTAAATAAGCAGTCATCTATTTATAAATAAAATATGTATAATTTGTCCTTAAAAGAAGCAAGTCTTCTCCCTGTCAGAGCTTTGATTGATGTACGTAGTTCTGGCTTTTGGCACGTGCTAAACTATATTCATCTTAATGCACTGAACAGACAGAAAAAGGGTATGGAAATGCATTTAGCAAATACAGTCATTCCAAGAACATTGGTTAAAACCCCAATTTTGTATTTAGTGGAGAAGTTGCTTTATGTAACAGATAAGGATATAGATTTGGTATGAAAGCAACAAGAGCTTCAATGTAAGTTGGAAAACTAAGGTATGGTTCCAGTAGCAAAAATACAAGTTGCAATAGGGTTTCAGTAGTAGACGTATAAATATATAAGAAATATCTTTGCAGTGCATGCAGTGTTAAAAATAGAGTATTTTGTGTGCTGTTGACTACAAGCACAATGTGTGGGTTGGGACCTCATTTCGGATTTTCAATCTGCTCAGAATCCACAATTCCCAATATCTGCAGGTGTTTTTTTTTTTTCTTCCGGAGCACCTTGATTGCAATATCATGTAGTCCCTAATATTTCTGAAACATAGTTTTAAAGCCCAAATTGGTGGTTATGTAACTTTACCAGTATAATCCATCATTCACTTACATTGTTTGTGCCTCTGAATTGCATGGAGTAATGCAGGTGCCTCATGAAAGCTGCAAACTTCTTAAATTACAGCACGTGTTCCTGCAAGATATTTTAAAATTCAGTGTAGCTGAGTCCATTTTAAGGGTTATTTATGAGAGCTTTCTAGTACTGTGGTAATTTTCATAAGATCTGATGTGCTAATAAGATTTAAGAGAGGAGGAATATTCAAACTATTAAATCCTGCATGTGTGAATATTCTTCCATGGTAAAAAAAAAATCACAGAATCACCAAATCTTCATAGTTAGAAGGGAGGGACCTTTGAGATCATAGGGTCTAACCACAAAAAAAAAAAAAAAAAAAAATCACAGACACAAGCCAACAATCTCGGGCACTAGAGCATGCCCTGAAGTGCCACGTCTACATGTTCATTAAATCCCTCCAGGGATGGTGACTCCACCATCTCCCTGGGCAGGCTGGTCCAGGGCCAGCAAGTCATTCTCCCTGAGATCTAATCTAAACCTCCCCTGCCCCAACTTCAGACCATTCCCTCTGCTCCTGTCATGATTCCCTTGGGAGAAGAGGCCAACCCCCACCTCTCTGCACCCTCCTTTCAGGGAGTTGTAGAGGGCAATGAGGTCTCCCCTCAGCCTCCTCTTCTCCAGACTAAACATGCCCAGTTCCCTTGGCCTCTCCTCATGTGATTTGTTCTCCAGACCCCTCACCAGCTTGGTGGCTCTTCTCTGGATATGCTCCAGAAGCTCAGTGTCACAGAATTGTTCCAGCTGCCCTTGTGTTTGCAGTCTGGATATTTGATGTGAAGCCAGCTGCTTTGTGGCTGGGTTTCTGCACATTATCCAGTAACTGTGCCAAAATTTTCTAGGCTAGTCAAGTTCATAAACTTACAGAAATTTGGTAAACTTTGTAGAAACCTCCATGTATGATGTCCAAACTGCCAGTGTAATACAACTGTGCACCAAAACTGTCCAAGTCACAGACTGTGTTATATAAATAATTGCTCAAAACTTAATTTTAGGGATAAGCGTACGCTGCTTCCATAGCTTTCTACAATTCTGTGAAACAAAAAATAAGGTTTAGATGCCTATGCATAACAAAGTTGTGGGAGATACTGCTGGAAAAAGCAACTAACTTTTCTGAGCTTTCTGTAGCTAAATTGTAACAAATTGTATTTCTTTTTCCTTTTTTTCCTTTTTTCTTTTTCCAGTTGCAGAGATTATATAGGAAGTACCTCAGAGCAGAGAGCTTTAGAAAGGCTTTAGTTTATCAGAAGAAATACCTCTTGCTGCTCCTTGGTGGATTTCAGGACTGTGAGCAAGCAACCCTCTCTCTAATAGCACGTATGGGTATCTACCCCTCGCCCGCAGACCTGCAGCATTCTGGATCACTTTCTCGTCCTTTTACCAAGTTCAGATGCGCAGTCAGGGCAATTGTTGCAGTATCAAGGTAAAGCTGAAACACTCACCGTCTCATATGTGGTGTCAGTGCTATGTTGGATGAGTACTAAACTAAAGATTTATAAAAAGCTGCTTTTGTCTTGAGAGATACTCAGCTGCATGTATTTGAGAATCAGTGCACAACCATTACAAACTGATGTCCTTTTACGTCTGACCCTTTATCTGTTTGGACTCATTGGATGGTCTGTCTTGTATCAGAATGTGGTCATCTCATCAGCGATGGGTTTCTTCTCTTGAATCCAGTAGCCTGTGTTTCATTGGGTGCGATTCTATCATACTCTGGTAATTTCTATCAAATGGATTTTGTTAGCTGTACTTGGGACAATATGCCATCTCATAATGGCTTTTGAGCCCACTTAATGAAAAAAATAGTGGTTACTTCTGAGCAATTCCCTTGTATAGTAAAAATTTAAGACTTTCAGGAGATGGCACAGAATATCTTTAGGCTGTTGTCTTTGACATGGATGCTATGATAGCAATATCACAGGATGTAGGAACAGTGACCTCCAAACTACTCCTCTGAGGCAGGAAGAGCTGCCACAGAACTCACTGGAGATGAGGGACAGAGTGGAGGAGCTGTGCCAAAACAAGCAAACTTTTCCAATAGAGGATTGCTGTAGAATAAAATGGAATAAGCCTTTATTCTAAAGACTGAAGTTAAAGAATTCCTCCTCCATTCCTGCGAGGATTGCTACTTATGTTGCTTAATATGTTTCAGGCCAACAAAGAGTTTAATATTAAAATTTGGTGTATTTTTGCTTATTTTTAATAATACTACAAATTTATTTTGTTACTAAGGTTAAAGTTTTTGGTGAAAAAGTGGAATAAAATTAACAGGAAGAGTGCACAGGGTGAAACCATTTCTCACGGTATAGGAGGTAGTACAGGTAAGCATTTTTAACAAGTTCTTTGGTTTTAATCATAAATTCTCTTTAGTGATGTGCTTCATTTAAAAACAAAAATAAAAAAATACCCACAGAAGTCTGTTCACACAAATGTGTTTATCTGTTTCCTGAACACATTGATTAAGAATTAAGTTGTAAGAAATTTCAATTGAACACTTTCAGAATTTATAATTTGCAACAATGGTTCCTTCTCTTTCTCCCTTTACTGCAACTGTTCAAGCTGCAAAACTGGTCCTGTGTTCGTAAAATTCATCAGAGAATTATGTACAGTACAGTTTGAAGCTACTTGTAATGGAAATTAATACCTTGAGTTATTAATAAGTCAAGGACAAATACTGCTGGAATAGTATTAAGATGGATACATGTTGTATCAAAGTAAGTCTTAGAAGTGGTGTGCTTACTGGTGTTACCAGAGGTGAAAAAGGGGTTCTGAGTGGTTCCAGAGGTTCAGAAGAGACTTAATCCGATGGCAGATATACCCCAACTATTTTCTCTGGAGTTTAAGTGCTATCAAAGCTGACAAAGTGGAGTGGATGGATAGATGGTCTGATGTGTTCAGTAAGGACTGTGTTCGAGTTACTTATGGACACGTTTGCAAGAATTCAAACAAACATCTGAATGCAGTACCCAGTGTTGTGGAACTCTCCCATTTTATGCATTATTCCACTACTTGTGGCTTTTTAACACTAAACAAAAATTCAGATTAAATAACGTATTTTTTGTTACCTGGTACTACATAATTGTCATTTTTCTAAATTGCTGGAAACACTTATTTTTAAAAAACCCAACTTCCTCTATAAAAACACTGTGGTGTGTTTCTTGATGAAACTTGAATCCTGAGATGCATCCTGAACTTTCTACCCCACTACATAATAGCATCCTGTAAGCCTCATTAATTTTTTTTTTGTGATTTGAGGGACTTATCAAAAGGCAATTTTCTTTTTTAATGAAAACAAAACACCCTACTTCCACAAACCAAACAAAAAAACCTTTTCTCTGCTGTCTCTAAAGCTGGAGACTGTAAGTAACAATAGCATCTAGTTAGAGCGAGCGACAAGTATTAAAATTTCTTGAAAAAATATTTTGTGTATATTGGAACATCCCGTGTGTGGATATAGCAACAGCTACTGAAAAAAACAAGTCTGGAGAGAGAAAATAGTGCAAGTTCTCCCTTTGTAGGAAGGAGTTGTTTGCCATGAAAATTTCTAACTTCTGTTAAATCTGTTTCAAACAAACAAAAAACCAAAGCAATAAAGCAGTCAGCTATAGAAAGTGTATTTTAGCTGCATTTAAAACCAAACACAATTGTACTCTGCTGTAATTCTTCTGGGGTTTATTGGTTATGTTTATGATAGCCTGTTTTGAATGGTTCCAGTGCATATTTTTTAACTGTTTCATATTTAACACAGCGTCCGGTGCCAGAACGGAAATTCTGAAAGAGCAGCAGCCCCAAGCTGTTCAGCTCAGCTCTCCCCCGACCAGGGACACTGGGCTCTGCCACAGAACCAGCTCCGCAAGATTGGTGAGCCGCTCCACCAGAGCCTCCTACTGCTCCCACCACAGGTCAGTCCGCAGTCCCTGCCCGTGCCAATCCCTCTGATGGACAGTCTGTCATAAAAACGTAACCACTTATTGAAGGAGGTACTTGAACAAGAAGAGGAAATTGTTTTCTTGGATCTGGTAAATGTTTTATTTCTTTCAGAATGCTACAAGAGAGGAAAACTTCTCATTTGCTTTAAGCATGTCTGACGTTCTTGGTCTAAGAGCATTCCTAGTTGTGTTCCCAAATGTAATTTGGACAGACTACCGGATTTTTAATGGCTGTGTGTTGTTTTTGCCATCCAAGTTGGAGATTAATTTCTAAGCATTCTGTAGAAGCGGCTCCCCTACAATATTGCATTAGTGTTGGCTACCTTTAGACGCTATGCCCACAGAATGAGAGGTAGAGAACTTGTGGGTATGTGCTGTTGCAGTTTTTCATGAATTATCACAGAATCACCTAGGTTGGAAGGAACCTTTTAAGATCACCTAGTCCAACCAATGAAAAAAAAAAAAAAAAACCACAAAAACAAAACAAAAAAAAAAAAAAAAAAAAAAAAACAAAAAAAAACCCCACCACACCCAAAACAACACCAACCCAACACTAATCCATATCCCCGAGCACCATGTCAACTCGTCTCTTGAATACCT
>JAOQGH010000002.1:2881536-2899919 GCA_025769975.1 Gallinago jamesoni | reverse complement strand
TGGGTGTCAGGAGGATGGGGCCAGTCTTTTTTCAGTGGTGCCCAGGGACAGGACAAGAGGGAATGGGCACAAACTTGGATGTAGGAAATTCCACCTAAACATGAGGAGGAACTTCTTTCCTGTGAAGGTGGCAGAGCCCTGGCAGAGGCTGCCCAGGGAAGTGGTGGAGTCTCTTTCTCTGGAGACATTCCAAACCCCCCTGGACACGTTCCTGTGGGACCTCTGTGGGTGGCCCTGCTTAGCCAAGGCGTTGGACTAGATGATCTCCAGAGGTCCCTTCCAACCCCACATGATTCTATGACTGGACTGACTGCCACAGCCGAAGTCTGAACAAGCCTTCCTGAGAAACCCAGCTCAGAAGCACCTTATGTGCTGCTCCAGCCTTTCTTTGGAAAACAAAATGAGCTTGCAGATCTTAATCGGTATTTTTGAGCAAGTGCCCATGCCACAAAAATTGTTAGCTCCTATGGGGAAGAGATAAGGTTCGGGTAAACAAGAGGATTCGTTCAGGAGCACGCCTGCAGTGCTGGTGCGTGGGGGAAGCTGCCGCTGGACCAACCAGCCGAGAACGATTGATAATATTGTAACGAAGACACAGCTAGCGAAAACTCAGATATAGTCATCAGGCTTTTGATCCTCTCCCTAAGCAATATATTTATTTTATTCTTGCTTGATTTAATGATCTTTGGCTTGTGACTCTTTACATTTAAAAAGTTGAAAAATGATGGGTTTTTGTGAAACCGAAATCACACTTGTTGGACACTGTTTAAGAACAACTCGCCTCTGCTGTGCTCCTCTGCAGCTTACAGGCATCAGGGCAGCAGGAAGTGTCTCTGCTACCAAGTGAGGTGAAACATCCAGGATTACAACTGTTACTTCTTTAGGATAACCAGAATTATTTACTGCCTCTTCAAGGCATGGCTGATGACTTAAATCAGTTGCCACACGCTAGGATCTAAGTTCCTTGGGGACCCTAAATTGAATGACTTCTATCTTTTTGTCAAAGTAAAAGCTATTTGTGACTTTTCTTCCCGGCTGCTTTGTGGAGCAGGAGTTAAGGAGCTACGTTTTCATATTGTGCTCGTGGTGGATGAGGGAGAGGTTTCGGGGGCTGCAATGAAAACAGGGAATTCTGATTATTTTTTTTTAATTATTGTTTATGTATCACTCCTTTTTATGTGCTGATGTTCCCCCGTTCTGGACTGTCTCTGTGGGTTACAGCAGGAAAAAGACGGTGAAGGAGGGATTGGGGGGGCAGATGCCTCACGCCCCGATTTGCGTTCCGTGGGATCCTCTCTTTTTATGGGTGGTGAAGGGAGGGCAGAGCGCTGCAGCCGGGGTGGGTGCCGCAGGGTTGGGTGGTCTGAACAAGTGCCAAGCACAAAGTTGCTGCCAGAGTTGCTGCCAGAGTTGCTGCCTGCTTGGTAACACCATCATTTCTGCAAATAAGAATTGTCTGCGCTCTCATAAACAAGTCAGACTTGGGCCCGGCGGGCTGGCACGTTTCTGCTATGGAAATTATTTCAGTTAGAGAGAAAATGTGTCTCCGTGTAAAACATTTTTGAATTAAGTTGTTAAGCTGGTACAATTCCTGTTATGGACAAAACCGGACCCGTAGGAGTTGTCTCCCTTTCAGGCAAGAGCTGATGTGCCGTTATCGGGGCTGGAACAGAGCCTTCGCTCGGCTGTTGTCATTTATTGAGTATGGCCTCATTTGTCACTAGTTGAGTATAACCTCATTTGAAATATCTTAATATAGTTTCAGGTGGTCTTTCAGGTCACTTCACAGTATTACTTATTGTTTTGCTAAATATTTTTACAGTTTTAAGAACTTCAAAATAATCGCATTGCATTTTTTTAGCTCATTACATCTTACTGATTTAATATTCACAATAACACGAGTAGGAGTATGATAGTTTCAGGTGGTGCAGAAAAATGTTTTCCTCTAATGGATATGTTGATTTTTGCCAAGTTAATGATGTCTTTTAAAAGGCAGGAAAGCCGTAGCTTAGAGGCAAAGATGTGAAGGGGGAGGAGTTTTCGGATGAGAGCACTAGAGGGCAGAGCTGACCGTGGCAAGGAACGTGAAGCCAAGGGAGGGCTAAATGGTCCCAAAGATTTCGTAGCCCCTCTGTAAGGTGACTCGTAGCTCTACCAGTTGTTGGAAATGAGTCGAGTGACCTCTTGGTTTCTTGCAGGTTTACCACCTCTCTTCTGACAGCTACGAGACGCAAAACCAGCACTACGGAAGGAGCTTGACAAAGGAAACAGTAAAGGATGGTAAGGGAGTTTGTGTGCCAGAATTCGGTGATCCGCATGAACAACAAATGAAAATACGGCTGTTAGGTAGTGATAACTATTTCAAATTAGTCATTAATTGGCGTCTCTTCATCTGTTCCCCACCAAGGCATAGAAGGACACAACACACCCCTCTCCAGAGCTGGCACTAACTTGTCAGCTCTGTCACAGGTGATAAAGAGCTGCTTGAGCTTGTTTATCCTCGCAGCATTTAGCAGGTCCCCACCCCAAACTTGCTAAAATGATGTGGAGAGCAGGAACCATGTTCGTCTACTGGTTGCTACCTTGATTAGGTTAATTTCTATTCAAAGCCCAGTCTGTAGTATTATACAGTAGGCCTTAGGCAGGTGAGGTGACTAAAGGTAGAGCTTCTTGGTTCGCTTTTGATTTAGTTAACAGTTGCCCGAGAGGCAACTGTGTGAATACTGTATATTTCTTCAAATCAACGTCTACTGACATCCCAAAAGAAATGAAAAAAAGTTTTGATTTCAGAGGTGAAAATAACCCCCAAATGTGTCTATTTCTTACAGGCATCTCCAAGTTTTTCCACAACGGGTACTGCTTGAGGAAAGATGCAATAGCTGCCAGCATTCAGAAGATTCAGAAAATTTTGGAGTGGTTTGAGGGCCAGAAGCAACTCAACTTTTATGCAAGCTCGTTACTCTTTGTTTATGAAGGCTCGTGTCAGGCAACAACCGTGCGGCTGAGTGATGTCACCTTGGCAGAGAAGAGAGGAGTGCCCAAAGGACTGTTATCAGGTGGAGACATACTGGAATATAATAATAATATTCATGTAATAAATTCTACAGAGAACGGAAAAATCGAGGCCTCTGTGAGCAAAGGCTTGTCCAAATTTTACGCGCTTCACAAAAAGGCGTATTCGAAGAGGCACCACAGCCAACTCTCACTGAAAGTCGAAAACTTGGAGCAAGGCAACGTGTGGAAGAGCAGCGCGTGCATTACGCAGGAGCATCTGAACGGGAACGTTATACCCCAACTGGAAAAGGTTTTCTGTCACATGCCAGCAGAGATCAAGGAAAGCGCGCACGTGGAAGTCCGAATGATTGATTTTGCTCACGTGTTTCCTAGCAACACAAAGGATGAGGGCTACATTTACGGGCTGAAGAATCTAATCACAGTACTTCAAAATATTTTGGATAGCTAAATTCTTTGCTATGGTTTTTACTGGGGGCCAATGATAAAAGAGCAACAACACGACGAATTTCTGCACTTGTAATGCTGTATAACTGGGTTTGTATTGTTCTATATTTTATTTGTCTTTGTACTTTTGGTAGAAGGGTTTAACTTTTTATAATCTCACTCAGGAAAATAATTGATAGTTAATTAGGGAGTGTGAAAGGATGAGGATACTGGAGAATAAGCAGGAGAGGTGAATGAATAGGGTGAAATGTATATAGTTGGCTTAAATCCAAGGAGTACAGCTGTACTAGAAGCAAGGGTTATGTTAGTTCCCCTCATGACTTTAGCATAGATAACACTTGCCCACTTAGCCTTGACACTGAGCCGTGTATCTCCATTAACAGGTTTTTAGAAAAAGGACTGAAAACGCTAAGGTGCAGGATTGCTGTCCTCAGTGCTGCCCTCTTGTGTTTACTTTATTTGAATAACTGGAGTTAACCCTGCTTGGAGAGCAATCCCCTTCCGAGTCAGTAGTCTCACCTGGAAGCCAGTGTATCAAAAAAGTGCTTTTCGATGTCACGGGACGACGTAGCTGTTCTTTCAACCCTGGTGTGGGCACTTCCCCTCTTGGTGGTTGTCTGTACCTGTGTTCACCACTGACAAGCTACAACGTGATTTGTGTTGAGGTGCTAAGAAAACGCTGGAGTAAAATACCCTAAACAGGCTTAAACTGCACAACTGCTAGAGAAACTGTTTGTTCCGAAGAAAAGAGTAAAAGAACGCAAACGCGAGATGTTCCAGGAACTAATTTGGTTTAGGAGATGAAGTCAATCTGTTAATGGAGCGTCTGATGTTGTGACTGAGGGAAATGTCACGCTCTTTTGTTCTGATGGCCCTTCTCCAAAAACATCGCTTTTGAAAGCAAACTAATTGAATGGGGAAACGAAGCATTTTGAGCACAGCCATCTCCTCCAGCCGCCTGCTGCTTGTGGTTTTGCAAGAAGCGCTCCACGTTTCCGCTGCTGGGGAGCACCGACTGGAAAGGACGAGCCGTGCAGGTGAAGGACCCTTTGCTGAGAAGATGTAGTTCAGCCCTGGAGCGACCAGACGTACCTCCCTTCGTGGCAGTGGAGTTGGGGCTCTCTCACCCGGCGCTAAAGCAGCCTCTCCTTTTTTTTTTTAATTGTATTTTTTTTACTGACACACAGGCAAGCGGTGTAATTTGAAAGTTTTCCCCCTTCCTTGTTTCTCGCAGGCAAAATTCAAGCTTTCATATGGGATGTTGGAGATCAGGATGATGGATCCAAAGTGGTTTTGATGCTGCTCTTGTGTACGTGGCTGTCTGTCCTACCAGGCCTGTACGGTCAGCCCTGTGAAAAGTGGGGATGGAGGATTCTTGGCATCGACAGAGCAAGGTTTTAATGCTTTTAAGCAAGCCCCAGAAGTAAAATGTTTTAGAGTGGATTTGATCATTGGAAACATACTTCTTGTATGTGCGGACTTAATGTGACACGGTGGCCTTGCTGCTCTCTCTGTGTGATGTTCTGCACTATGCACTCATTTGTGTACACGTCTGCACAAGTTCTCAATTCGACATCTGTTTTCTATATTGGAAAGAGAGAAATACTTTTTCAGGCAAATATTCTGGTTTTAAATAAAGCTGACATTTGAGCTCTATTTGAGAACCTGGGTTAATTGGAAGAAACAGGGTATTATGCGTAGAAGTGTATTGTTTAAACTTTAGAGCTAATACTGGCCAATACATTCAAGGATGAAACCGATCTGTTAGGAATGTAATATTTTGGAAGGATGGGAAAAGATGCTTGCAGGAGGGGCAGTGTCATTTGGTTGAAAATTTTATGCAAATCGTGGTGAAGGCTGACGTGAAAATACCAGGAAGAGAAAGTTTCTTTTTTTCTCCCTGGTATCTCCATTGCACCGTATACTTAATATATTCCCAACACTCTGTGAACTAATTTAAGCCATATTCTAGGAAGAGTTTGTGGTTTTGTTTGCCTGGACGCTGGTTTCTTTGTTATGATTTTTGTTCTTCTGTCCCGTGAACAGTCAATACTAGAGTAGCCAAGGCTGGTAGTGGCCTCGTGTGATAAATTTAGGAGAAAACATTTATACGTCTGAATTTTTGTCCTCCGTAATTCATCTCCTCTGGATTTTAATCCATTTTGTGCCAGAGAAATTGGACATCTGCCTCAAAGTCAGTTATTGGGAAATGATGTGTTTGCTCTTAATATAAGCGCATTCTCCTGTCTCTGCTTTAAGATATTTGTCTTCAGTGTTTGAATGCTCTTGGGGTGTTGATTGTTGTGTTGACTATGGCAGTGTTTGTAACGCACCTGGAATATTGTTAAACTGTCAGAATATTTTGAATAAAAAAAAAATAAAATCATTTTATCACAGGTTTGTTTTTTTTTTTTTTACCAGTAGTAGTTATGGATGTATTTCTGTTAATTTAAAATGTAGCTTGAGAGATAACAATATTTTTAATTGGAAGTTGTGTAAATAAAGCTTGCTGTAGAGGTGTTTGGGCGTCGTACCAACTGTGAATTTCTGCCTGCGAAGGCGTTACGTTCACATTGTTCTTGCACATTTTTTTAGATTTGGTGTTTCTAGTGTCTTTATCTAATCAGATTGCTTTCAGTTATAGTTGGAGATGTATTCACGGAAATCATTAAACAGCTGAGGGAATTAATTAGAAAATGAAGGGGGAGACATTGGTCACTGAAGGCGTGTGTTGCTGTCCATCTCCTCCCTCCCAGTGATGTCTCTCTCGTTCTTTGTACGAAGCGTAGAGGATGGGGGACAGTTACCTGGAAATCTTTACAGTAGCAAGGCCTATAGGTATTTCTGAAACAAACTGAAATATTACCGAATATATATTTCTGAAATAAAACTGAAAGCAGGTCCCTTCCCCAGAATGGTGTGATGTGTCGGTGGTTGATGAAACTTGTCTGTTTTGATTTTAAGCAATAAGAGTTTTTGGCTTAGCAGAGTGGATTGTCAAAAGGGAAGATTCATGGACGCGTTGTCCTTCGTGTGTCTCTGAGGATACACTTTTCTGAAGACTTTCTACCTGCCTGGGTGATTGTGAGAATTGCGTAACAGGCTCACCTAATGAGAGCTTGAATTGTATAAAGTTTTATAAAAAAGCATTTACATATATGGTATTTTTGGATATGGGTGAAACTTGTTGCATAAGTAACATTGGAAATTATTATACCGTTATGAAATGTTTAAAATATTTTAATCAAATCATTTTATGAACTAAACCAGAGACTTTACGTATAGTTGTGATTCACGTGAAACTTGTGCTGTTTTCTGTTTTTTTCCTGCTGTAATGCATACTTCGATTGTTCTTTTCTATAACCCTACAGTTTCATGGAGAATTCCTGAAGTTACTCAGTAGATCAGGAAATCACCGATTCCCTTTAGTTTGATTACAGAGTTGATACTGAAATACTTCAGTGCATGTGGCATTTTAAGTAACTTGAGTGAATTACTCATCTGGAGGCCCAGTGAAACTTTTTCACCTGCAGAGAGCTCTTGCTGGTCTGAGTCTGGATCAGGCAGCGTTTAAAAGAGGCCTTTTCCCCTGTGGCAGCAGCAGCAGTGGCAAAAGACAGGTGTCACCTGCGATGGCCGTGTCAGGCAGGGGCACTTGCAGAGATGGCAAATCACTGTGATTGTTTTCCCATTTCACAATGGGAGGTGTCATCCAGTGTAGGAGGACAGTGGATGGGAATCTCTGGTCTTCTGCTGTTTGAGGCTATCGCTACCTGTTCATCCTCCCTTCTAATTTTCCCCCCCCTCCAAGTAAGCTTTCTTCCCGAGTGCCTTCTTCAGCTCTGGCCACTGGTAACCTCCTGTACCGTCATTGTGGAATGATTTAAAGTGACATTTTTACTTCCTAAAAGACTTATGCCCCGTAACTGCTCTTAAAAGTGCAGGTATTGAAAAACACCAGCAAAATGCCTCAACTACTGAGGGAAATGCAATTTCCCTCTCGTGGTCTTTCCTATGAAAGAGTAGGAATGGAGTGTTAGTAGAGAGCATACTTCCATGGGAGACTGGATCATAGGTTTTATGAAATCATCTTTATCTGTGTTTTCAAGAGGACATTTTGGGGGAAAGGTGAGTGACAGCCAAACTGCATGAAGTTTCCCTTTTTCTTTCTGCAACGAATACTGAGGTTTGGGTTTAAGGAGGTAGCGTAGCAGGGAGCGGTGGAAGTTCCTAAGGAGCCCTGAGTAGCACTGTCCGGTCAGTTCTGCAGTGCAGTTGATGGCTGGGGATAAGATCTGAAGGTTGCAAAGTTTTCAGTTTTACCTCGCAGGGAGAATATGCCTGTTCATCCCACAGAGGGTTGTAGGATGTTACCAGTGAAGTCCATCCCTCTCCATAGCCACAGGCCAAATACTGCCCCTTTTCCATGCTCACGGCCATCGATAAATGAAAGCTGCAGAGAAGGTTGTCATCCAAAGGACAAATGTAACTGTTTGGAAGGGGAAAGAAATGAGAAAAGCTAAGGGTTATAGCAGAAAACACACTTCAAGAATTATCTTTTACTGTAGCCTTTCTGTAGCGGAGATGGGCCCCGTGAAATTGTAGTTTAATTTGTTCGTTGTATGACCTTCAACAGCAAATAGTCTGAACAAAGCTACTTTAAAAACACCTTCGTTTGAATCACATCCGTTAAGTTCCAATACCGATCATATTCTTTTTTTAAAACACCTTTAAAAACACCTTTGTTTCAATCGTGTCCGTTGATTCCAATACCTATCTTTTTTTTTTTTTTTTTTTTTAAAAAGTGACCTATGAAGTAACTTCCAAATATGACATGTGTTGCACCTGAAATGAGAGTGCACAAAGGCACTTTAATACTCTGGGAACTGTACTGGAAGAGAAATGAAAGCATGTGAAATTGCACCTGATTGTTGTGTTGTTAATTGTTTTTAAAATCTAAAATTCTACACGATTTATGCTTGATGGATGAATGTATCTAGTCTGGTCTGGTCTCAGTTTCTTTGATTCAAGTGTCTAAAGCTGTCACTCAATCTCCTCTAATTTGTATGTGTCTGTAGTTTCATTTGCTATATTTTTTTTGCCATTATTGGACTGCAGGGGGTATTGTTAATATTATATGTGTTTATTTTATAGAACATTGTACTATGCTATCTACCAACTTTTGTAATTATAAGTGATACTTAGGGTAATTCTAATAGCTGTATATTTGGCAAATTATTAAAATTTTCTGCAAGTGACTTGCAAGTATAATTGTTTTCTTTTTAATACAAGAAGATTGTTGAGAAAGTTTTCTTGAGTATCCCTGCACTGATTAAATCCCTCTTTCTTCTCTTTTCTGTGCACCTGGTATTGGGCGTTTACCTTGGATTACCTTTAATGTTTGATGGAAAGCTGTGAAAATCACAGCTTAAGCGTGCCGAAGCTGACTTGATTTTTTTCTTGATTTGCCCTTTCAGAAAAGGGTGAGTAGTTGGGCAGAAAAAGGAAGGCAGAGCTGAAAATGTGGAAAAGCTACGCTTTTCCTTTGTGCTGTGGGTTGGGAAGCAGGATCCTGCGAGTTGTCCTCAAAGAGGACACAATCTGAGCTGTGTATGAAAGAATTTCCTGCCTACGTCAAGGTGGGCAACGGAGCTACTGCTTTGCGGATGCAAACCCTACATTAAATTAATCAACTGATGGGTGAAATGTGGCAAGAAGTGTAGTTTTGTGAGGATCTGGGGGTTTTACGGTTAAAAAAAAAAATCTGAATGGTAGTTGTGCATGAAAGAATTCTCTAAAGAAAACCCCGTTTCCTTGTCGTTTTAGAGTGAAGGTGGAACCGTGCCCCTTTGTTGCCTGCTCAATTGCTTGTTGGTGGGGTATCATCACCCAGCTGGGGGGTCTCTTTGCTGTCTTCTTCCCTGTGCCGAGAAGCGTGGCAGGGAGGTGACATGGCTCGAAACTTACTGTGTGGGGTGGTGCAGGGGGGAGCTGGGGAACCGCACAGCCCCCCGACAGGAAATCCCACGCAGGAGTTCAGGCTGTTTGGATACAGCCCTGTGTGAAGATGGAACCTACTCCTCTTTTACCATAAAGCCTGCTTCCAGGGCTTTGCTAGCACACCTCCTGGGGATTATTTTTTCCCCTCTCTGTTGCACAAAGCGTGACTAATGGCCAAGGGATGGTAAAACGTTATGGTTCTGCTCCCGCCTTGCCCTGGGCAATGTGTTCCTCTGCCCTCTCCAGCTCAGCTGAGGCTTTCTGCAGCAAGTGGGTTTCACTGGAAGCCAATCTGAGACATAAATTACTAATTTTCTGCTGTCCTGACTTCCTCAATTTGGTTCATTTTGGGAGAGACGAGTGCCTCTTCGGGGCGCAGTGGAAGCAGTGAAAGATTGTGGCTGTGGAAGGGGAATGGGGTTGCCAGAGAGCCATTAAGAAGGCTTACCTTTAATATCAGACATTTCTCTTCATCTCCTGTTGCTGCTCTGCTGTCTTGGCCTGTACTTTTTTTCCTTCTTGCCGTCCCCAAAGGTATACTTCAATTAATGCAACATTTCAGTTTGTAGACTAAGAAGTCACCACAAGATTTGAGGATAAATGTAATCTAGAACACAAATGGTAAAATATCTGCAGTCAGCACACATTTTCCTTGCTTCACCTCTAGGCTTTACTCTGACCCTCAGCAGAGCGAAGCAAATATACCCACGGATTGTGCAGTGCCTTTGGAGGGGAACCTGTAGCCTGCTGCAACGTCCGTGTCCCCCCCCCAGCTGCCAGCCAAGAGTCAGCATCACCACACGCTTCGGTTGATGAAGCGTGAGGAGAAATTGAGTGCAGCCCATTTTCCCCGCACCTACATAAGCTTTGCAATGTGGCTAGCGATAAAAACTTGATTTTGTTAGCAAATTCAGTGAATATAAATTGGGTGAGCAGATGGGAAGCTATCAAACAGAGTCTGTGCCAAAGTACCAATTTTGCAAAATTGCTTATTAAAAGAAAAGCCAGTAACAAACCAGGAACAGCTACAGAGAAAATATGGACTTCTTGGACTTTGGTCAACACAAACCATTTGTTCTCAAACGCTGAGAGCCTGCAACTGGAATAGAGTAGTGTCTCCTCTAGGACATATTGGCATCCTTTTTGCACACAAAAAGCCATCCCTGTTCGTGTAAGTTTGTCGGTAGGAGAGGTTATTCCAGGAAAAAATAGCATGTTCAGTAGCACTCAAAACCCATTGGGAATTTGTACTGGATCTCTATTCAATCCAAGCAGAAAAGAGTGTTTGCTACCAGGTAAGTCCATAAAAGCAATGGCCCTCCTATAGCTTGAATACTCTGTGTGGTTTTCAAAATATTGATGGAAAGCAGAGCTAGATGGACCCTCATGCAGAATCACCCGGCCTTTTGTTAGGGCTTACTCTGTTTAAAGTCACTATGGTTTTACCTTAACATGGGTGATGATGCATCTCCTGAGACCCTGCTCGAGTCTCCCAGGTCACGTCTCCTCTCCAGCTCCAGCAGTCAGAGCATCTTCCACCTTTCTCCTCTCCCTGTGTCATGAGATCACAGAATGATAAGGGGTTGGAAGGGACCTCTGGAGATCATCTAGTCCAACCCCCTGACAAAGCAGGGCCACCCACAACAGGTCCCACAGGAACGGGTCCAAGGGAGTTTGGAATGTCTCCAGAGAAGGAGACTCCACCACCTCCCTGGGCAGCCCCTTCCAGGGCTCTGCCACCCTCAAGTTCCTCCTCATGTTTAGATGGAACTTCTTATGTTGAAGTTTGTGCCCATTCCCTCTGTCCTGTCCCTGGGCACCACTGAAAAAAGACTGGTCCCATCCCCCTGACACCCACTCTTTGAGTGGTGAGCTCAAGGACTCCCTATTGTTTTTCAAGATTTTAGTTCAAGTTCTTCACTGTTTCTTTATTTTTTTGTGCTAAAAGCCATCTGGGGAAAAGAAAAAAGGCAGTATTTTTAACCTGTGAAGTGCCATGTGATGCTCTGGATTGCAGGCAGCTGTATGCTCTTCCAGCAGTACACTGCCCTCCTCAGCACGCAGCAGGTTCAGAATAACCCATTCAACTACAGTTTTGTCACACACCAAAGTAATAATTATTAATACTGTGTTGTACTATCTTCTTAGTAAAGAAAAATAATGTTCTTGTGAATAGACAGCATGGCCCTCAGCTTCTCCTTTAAATATGATTTTTGATAAACTTGAGTATTAAACCCATAGTTTTAAAATGAACAAAGAGACATATAATAATTGTTTTTATAAGTTAAACTGTTTTTGTGGTCTGTATGAGAAAAAATGGAAGCAATAAAATGGAAAAAGAGCAATCTGGGCATCAAAGTAAGAGTTACAATCAGTCTGAGTGAACAGACGTATTTTTATGAGTTTTTAATTATCATTGCAAATTAGCAAAATGGACTGCATTATAAGGGGGCTTAAGAGCTGAGCAGTTTGCACAAGCACTTCTCTTTCCTTATGTGTTAAACCAGAATCACGGCCTATACACATTCTTTTCATTACATTAGTTATCCTTAAAGCTAATCAAAATGCATGTAACTGGATTTTCTGGTCTAATTAAAGCCTAGCAGCTCACACAGTTTGTAGGAGGTGCTTCTGAATCAAGCTGAAGGTTTTCAGCAGCTTAGAGGGAGAGCTCTCTGAAATTTTGGATCTGACGTAAGTAATTTTAGAGCTGATGGCAATTCCAAAGTTTCACCTAAATTTAGTGTTTGCTTACTCATCACTGAGTGTAATCTAACTGTGAAGCCTTTATTTGCATCACATCTTTGTGCAGCGACTGAGGGAGAGGTATCCTTGGGGGGAGTAAAACATGCTCCTTTCCAGGGCTGGCAACTTTTTCTTCAGTGGCCTTTTTCAAATGAATCGTGCAGAGGGAAATAGGATTGTAAAAAAGGAACAGAAGGCAGAAAGTCTCCAATGCTACACTGCCCCTGCATCCCTCCCTTAGTCAGGGCTTTTACAGACTTCAGCCCGCTGACTCTAACCATGTGTTGGCATTTAATCAGCTAGAATTGAGGACTCCTTCCCCTGTGCGATAGCTTTTTGGGTCCATTTTCAACATTGGTACCCAACATTTGGAGCAAGAGGGCTCTAGGTCTCTCCCCTGCCATGGTGGTACCTTGGAAGGGGGTGATAACTAGCCAGGCTCTGTCACAGCTCAGCTTTCACACCTGCTTGGGGCAAGCCCAGAAGCACTAGTGTTTTATCACTATTAAAACTCTGTCCAGAGAAGTAAAATGATGAAACACTCAATCTGTAAAAGTCGGTGTGCCTCTAGGAGAACAGCAAAGACACAGAAGTCCTTAGTACGCCCTTGATCTACATTTCTTTTTTGACCCTTTTTCATGTTCAAAGCTTCCATCTCACCTGGCACTTGCCAATAGAAAAGCAACTGCACCGTGTGTCGGAGTGGTTGGCAGGACAGCCGGTGCAGGAAGGCTGAGAAGTGAATCAGAAGCTCTTCAGAATGCAAAACTTTACTTTTGTCAGCAGGAAAGGAAGGTAGTCAATTATGGTAGCTTTGTCTAAATGAAAGTAGCTCCCAGGGTACAGAAATCAAGACAGAACGGACAATCAACTTAAGAAAGGAGGCGGGGAGAGAACCAGGCAGAAGAGGAGGAATGCATTTGTAGGGAACTTGGAGTTTTCCCTTCAAGAAGGGTGCATCGTAATAAAAGAAGTTTAACAAAAGTAAGGGTTTGTTGCTTGTGAAGCATACCAGCGTAATCGCTAGTAATAGAAATCATTGGTTTCTTCACACTAAAACAGAGCCTGGGAATCACAGAAGGGCTCCCTTAGCCTCATCTGTGTCTTAAATCCCAAGGCTGGCTCTCCCTACAGGGATCACTGCAGGTATTCCATGTGACTCCTGATAAAGTGGAAAACTGCCACTTTTGCCTTAAATTGGCCTTTAAAAGAGAAAAGTTGGCTGTTGCGTTTCATTTGGGATGTCAGTGGGAACTCTCCTCTCACAGTGTCCTGGTTACCTGGGGAGGGAGTGACAACAGCTGTCAGTCCTGTGCACGGCATTTGGGTTCAAGTGGAGATTTGGTTAAATAAGGCTAAAATTTTGGACTGTCAATTGTGAGAGCATTTCGTGGAGAACCAGAGCTCGCATGGTGCTAGAGGTGCTCTGTGTCTCGTGCCAGACGAAGGGGGGCTCTGCTGAAAGCTTCCCTGAATTTCTCTCTCCTGGTTGGAGATCTACAACTATTTTCTTTGGCAGTAGCAGCTGAGATACTGCCGACAATAAAGGGAGCTGCTCTGCCTCAATAAAATGCTAGAGACAGTGCATTAAACCTGACCCAGACAGGTTTACTACTGCCTATCTCTTGGCTTTATAAATGTATATTAGAGAAACCATTCTATACATTAATGGGATTATTTCACCAGATGCGTAGAAGTAATAGGCTTCACATCAGTGGAGTTGTGGTAAACAGTCTTAGGACTAATTATTAATTACTGATAGTAAGCAGGAGCACTTTCCCAAGGGAAGCTGTTGCACATGCTTCGTGTAATGTGTTACTGACAAACACTGGTGCATTTTCTTAAAAAGTGTGGTTTTAAGGACACCATTCCATGATTCCCTCAGCTGCATGGTTGTAATAGGTAAGTATTTTTAAATGAAAACCTGTGAAGGTTATCCTACCTTGCACCTCGAGCCTTCATCCTCTCACCCTTCCTGTTAAAGCTTCCTAATCACAGTTTTCTCAACAAATTGGGCCCTAAAAGTAGGTTTAGAGATAAGCTAATAGCCAGCAGCCCTGCCACGGTCAAGAGAGAGAGGGTCTTGAGCAAGGCGGCCTCAGCTGTTCCCTGCAATGTTCCTCTTGCCCCTGAGGACAGTGGCAATGATCTTTGCAAGCACAACAGCCCTGCCACGCAGAGCAACTTCAACCAGAAACCTCACTGAGGTGCCTGAGAGTATCATGTTAAACTGATGACTCCTGGAAAAAGAAGGAAAATGCCGCTTTTGCAAAATCCCTGTATTTATTTAGTAGCGTAATAGTGGAAGTTGAAATAACAGGATTGATTATTTTCTTTCTTTACAACAGCCCTGGCTAGGCTATGGCCACTTTTGAAAGCGGCTTGGGAAACTCCTTCTGTTCTTCTTTCCTTCTCTGATCCTCTCTTACTTTCCCTCCCACCACTCCTTTCTGGTTGTTCTTGAAATAGCCACAGCACCTATTTTTTATTAAACAGAGGAGAGGCAAAGACTCTCCAGAGCACCCTTCTGTGTCAGTGTGAGGACACACACAGCTTCCAGTGACAGAAGAGCCTGTTCCCGCTCTTTGCGCACAAATGCGCCAACAGCTGGGATTCTTCTAGAAGCAGCTGAATAACCTGTTTGGCAATAACTGCCTTCCATTAAGCATGCAGCACAGGCTGCTCTCCTAGCTAGGAGGGAGAGGCAGCTCTTTTTGAGTTGAGTGAATTGCATTAGGGTGATTCGGAATATTGGTTACAGCTGCTTCAGGTCCAGCTGCAAATGGCCCATCCAGTTAACCAGCAGAAATCCCCCTCCTTTAAAATCTCCAGAGCCCTCAGCTAGGCAGGTATTACAGTTTGGTTCTTTACTGTTTATTAGTCTAGTGGGAAGAAGTTGCTGGAAGTCTATGGAAAATACAAAATAACTTCCTCTCTTTGCTTTGGTTCCCTGCATTGGTTTACAGAGGCCCTGAGGATTCCCTGCTGCTTGTCAGCCACCTTCTCTGACCAAGTCCTTTGTAAAGGACGTGTTGCAGTGGAATGTCTGAGTTCATCAGGAAAGCAGCTCCACGATGCACAAAATGCAATGCTGAAATAAGAAAGTGCCCTGGCATGGATGTGTGCTATCTGGCAGAGGTGATATCTTCCCACATTCTCCCCATCTTCCTTTAACACTCCAGCTGCCTCATCATAGGCTTCCCTGTGCTTGTTCGGTTTTTTTTTTTTGGGGGGGGGGGAAGGGAAACAGAAAAACACAAAATAAAAGCTCTAAAGCAAAATATTTCCTGTTCTATTTCACATTATTTAGTTTTCATCTTGTGATAAATACAATTTTCTGTTGGCTTTCCTGATGGAATTGGAAACATCAGGGTGATTAATAGTTATAAGGTGTTTTTATTTTATTTAAACATTTAACATGGGGGTTTCTCTTTAAATCCACCCAGAGGAAGTTTGTGGAAACTGGATAGTGCACAGGTGAAAAGCTGATGTGGTTCCTCCCTTGCAAAATGCTCCTTTTTGTTCTGCCTCTTGTGTGAGTGAGGTTGAAGGAGCTAATGCTAGCCTTAAGGATTGAATATGTGAATAAAGTATGTAAGGGATCCATAAAGCTGGGAAAAGCCTCTGCTTTCTGGTGAAAAATTAAGACAGCTACTTACAGCTCTGCTGGTGCTTGCAGCAGGATTTCCAAATTGGCTCCAGCAACAGAGACTCTGGGAGGAGCTGTAAGTACACTGTTTCAGCACAGCTTTCTGTGTTTTTTTTCTCCCCTCAGCCAAAATTGAGCCTTGAAGAGGTTGTGTTGGGCGTTTTAAAGTGGATGTAGTTTTGAGTGATGCTGTAATAAATTGTTTTACCTACCTCCGCTTCTATAAGCTGCAAATGTAGTTACTGAAGTTTTTTTGGAAGACGAATTCACCTGTGCCTTTGCTGGTCAACTTCAAGTGGTTTTGATGAATGTATGAGGTTAGCTCCGTTTTCTGTGCTGGATATCAACTTCTACTGGAATAGAGAAACAAAAGGGTAGACGGCAGGCTTAGGGTGTTTTTTGGGGTATTTTTTGGTAAAGGGTTTTAATGGCTTTTGTGCGTTATTGCTGTTTTTGAGATAGTGATTACAGAAGGGGATGGGTAAACTTTGACACAAACCTCCGAGATGTATGCATGGTTAAAAACAAAGCTGACAAAAGACAGCTCTTAGCTGTGAAATGTTTATAAACTAACATGAGGATTTTTTTTTTTTTTTTTTGGTGGGCAAATAACTGCTAAGAAGCTATACAATCTCAAATGCGGGGTGAAAAACATGGAAAAAAAGGCCTTGTCAGAGACTGACCTGGTATTTGGGTGGTTCTCCGCGCACGTGGGGAGGCTGTGGCTCGTCCTGCTCTCTGCTGGTGTCTTTGGTATTGTTGAGGAGAGCCTATTTTAGGGAAATCTCTTTCTTCTAGGGTGCACTGTCTGCTCAGAAAGACGCTTCTTTCCTCAGGAGAGAGGGAACAGCTTAGGTTGTCTGTCACACACAGGCCGGCCGGCCTACCTGTGGGGAGCAGGGCTTTGGACACCCCATTCCCATCAGAAACGCGTCACGGTTAAGAAATTTGCTACTTCTTCTGGTGAAGTAGTGTTACTTTTCACTAAAAATCTTTTGGGTAAAACTTCCGATTAGTTTTTTTTTGAAGGAAAATGGGTTTGAGGAAGGTTTTTGCAGAGGTCGGGCCCGCTCCCGCCCGGAGGCCAGGCCCCTCCCTGCAGAGGTGCCCGGCTGAGGACGCGGGGGATGTCCCCCGGTGGTCGCAGCGTTCTCGGTGTGAGCGGAGCTGACGCTGCAGGTAAGCCAAACCTTACTATTTTAAACCCACTTTCTTCCTGTGAGGTGTGTAAGGAGAACGATTTGGGGGGCGGGAGAGAAGAACACAATGTTAGTTGTGGTACCGGAGGCAAACCTGAAGTGAGCAGCCGTGAGGCCTTCCCCAGGAGAGGCCTCTGTGCCCTTTTTTACTCTGAGGTAAATTTGAAGCTCGCCAAGGCTCAGGCCCGTGTCTTCACCACAGTCTTTGAGGCTGGTTCATGGGGAGTTTATTTTCCCCCTGGCGAAGGGTGACTGTGGGCTGAGCTGAAGGACAACAGGGGATGACTGTCTCTAGTTAGCAGGGATGGCCAGGCAGGGATTTTGGGGGGGAAAAATCACCCTTGGGATCCTGAGGACCCTCACTCTGGGAGTAGCAACGGCAGCAGGGGTAATATGCTGTATTAAATTGTGTATTGCATGCTATATGTAGAGCTTATCTTGGCCGATGTGGCAGAAATCTGTTCCTCAGCTGGAAATGAAGGGGAAGTGAACATGCATCGTTAAATATGTAAATTTTGGGATACCTGATCACAGAATGGTAGGGGTTGGAAAGAACCTTCAGAGGTCATCTAGTCCCCCAGCCAAAGCAGTCACCCAGAGCGGGCTTGACAGGAACGCATCCAAGTAGGTTTTGAATATCTCTAGAGAGGGAGACTCTACCACCTCTCTGGGCAGCCTCTTCCAGTGCTCAGTCACCCTCCAAGTAACAAAGTTTTTCCTCACGTTTAGACGGAATGTCCTGTGTTCCCATTTGTGCCTGTTGCCCCTTGTCCTGTTGCTGGGCACCACTGAGAAGAGTCTGACCCCATCATTTTGACACCTGCCTTTTAGATATTGGTAAGTGTTGATGAGATCTCCCCTTGGTCTTCTCCAGGTCTCTCACCCTTTCCTCATAAGGGGGATGCTCCATTCTCTGTATCATTTTTATATCCCTCTGCTGGACTCTCTCTGGTAGTACCTGGAATTTCTTGGACTGGGGAGCTCAGAACCAGTACTGCAGATGCTGCCCCACGAGGGCAGAATAGAGGGGGAGGATGATCTCCCTCAACCTGCTGGCCGTGTTCTTTTGTGTTCTTTTTAATGCACCCGAGGAGACCATTGACCTTCTTGGCCACAAGGGCACATTGTCGGCTCATGGGCAGCTTGCTGTCCACCAGGACTTCCAGGTTCCTCTCTGCAGAGCTGCTTTCCAGCAGGTCAGCCCCTGACACTGGTGCATTGTGTTGATCTGGCAGGCTTTCTCTGCACTTTGTCACCTTCTTCCTGGTTATTATTTTTGCTGGAGACTGAGGCAGGTCAAGCACAAGTAAAATTAGGGTTCAGGACCATGA
>JAOQGH010000002.1:2857767-2870549 GCA_025769975.1 Gallinago jamesoni | reverse complement strand
GCATTTTATGGTTTTACTTTGCAAGTCTGGTTTAGTTACTTGGAGATGCTGGTATTTACGCTGATAGTACTGTAAAATGTATCTATCTTAATTTCTCATCTGCCAGCTAAGCCTTGCCTCCACGTAGAAATCCCAAGGGAGAAACAAAATGATCTTCATTAACATTTCCTTGGACTGTGCTATAGTGCAGTACACACGAGAACCATGTGCCAGCTCTGTGCTTTTACAGCTGAGGACTAAGGCTGAATGTGTTGGTAGCCAATATGCTGCTGCCACGTTGGCTCCTGGGAACTGGCTTTCATCCCCCCAAAAGGGAGCTAGAGTAGCCTCCATGGGATGGGAAGGCTTGTATTCACAGCTGTGCCTTGCAGCTGGGCAAGCCACTGCAGTGGCACCAAAGGAGCAGTTTAGAGCCCAAAGTTGGCAAGAACCATATATGAGGCATCTGCCTGTGGAAGAGATCTCAAAGAAAATGCTTTTCACATAATCTTTCAGGAAAGCTCTCTAATCTCTGGGCCAGGAATGTCAGAAAAGTACTTCCTAGCAGGAGGGTCAGTATTTCTGTCCCTCAAATAACCTGAGTTCTGGAGTGTCCTCATCTCCTCATGCATATTTGTCTCTTATTGCAGTCTTTGCTTACGCGTGCTTTCAGGGTACAGCATTGGTTATTTCTTCTTTATGTGTCTACCCTCAAAAAATAACAGGAAACTCTAGAATCCAAGTTCTGCATGTTGTCACAGCACAACAAATTGTGATGATGAAGCGTGCTTTGAAGCAGTTAGTGTGAATTGCCTGTTAACACTGCAAAGGTTCACCCAGTGTGAACCTGTTGGAAGCATAGACTTCTACTATTTTTGGCATAATCACATTTTCAGATATTCTGGTGGGACTCTGGCTGGAACTTTGTGCCAAAGAAGTATTTTAAAAGAATGATGCTTTGAAATGGAAGACTTAACCCTCTCATCGTTGTGCTGTGGACTGGATCAGGTGTACTGCTGTGCTCAAGTATTCTGTTTTAATGTGAGGAGATCAAAGTGCTCCTCATCCTAATTATAAGTGAAAAACTGATACAGGATCGCTTTTGTGCATGTGCTAGAAACTTTACCACATTGTTACAGGCATTTTGTCTGGGGTCTACAATTTCCTTGTTATGTTACAATTGTACTAACACCCAATCTCTTTATTTCCAGAGTGCTGAAAATCCTTCAGCAGTTCTTGTCCAACCCAAGCTGCAACACAAAGCATGATATCCTAAGGTTGCAAGGCTAGCAACTCTGGGCTTTTTCCTCTTGCTTTCTAAAGTTCATGTTTTGTTATTTGCTTTTTGAGTAGCTATGTTGGCTCACTTTCCCTTCTGAAAAGAGGAAGGGAGAGTCCTTTGCAGCTGCACACCCCCTGAGGATTCAGACCTGCTTTAAAACTGGCCAAAGCTGAAATTGGATTGGAAGGACTTGTTACAGCTCATGCAAGTAGGAGAGCTGCCTGGGTGAGTACCAAGCAGGCTATTATGTGAGCTAGCCCTGGGTCACTGTTAGAAAGTTGTGGCCTTTACACATATCAGACAATTTCCTGTTCTAAGGTGCCATAAGGCTCATGCTGCATGCGTGGCTGTTGCAAGAAGAGAGCTGGTTACTTCTGCTCACTGCAGTGGAACTTTGGCATTCCTGCAGACTCATGTTTGGCTCTGGTGCTTCTAAGAGCCTTTTGAGGGGTGCCCTCTTCCCTGATGTATGTTGTGGCCTTTGCCAGGGGAGCGCGTGTGCCTTTGTCTTCTCCAGTGCGGTGGTTTGGTGCAAGCAGGTAATGGAGCACTCTGTATGTTTGTGTATTTGAAATACAACCTGGAAGAGCCATTACCAAGCCACAGGTTTGCACTGGCTTCTTGCTGTTCAGAAGCTGCAGATGTATGTGCTGTGCACACTTAAGCCCTTACTATACCTTACTTGAAGTATACACAGCCTAGTTATGAACCTCACTGGCTTCTGCTTATCTGCTTTAAAACAAGCAAACAAACCCATCCCTCCTAACATGCAGAGCAGGCTGAAGAAAATGCCCCTCAAACTAGATGTAAATATATAAATGCTAATCAATATTGAGCTAGCCAGATTCAGGTTTCATATTCCTGCAGTGAGATATGTATGTAAACAATGTGGAACTGTAAGAATATTAAAACAATGGGCAATACATAGAAATGTTTACTGTAACAAAATAAAATGCCATAAAGTGTTTTTGGGATCAGATCTTTAGAGCAGAGATGGCTCTATAGATGAGCCTTTTAAAAAGGCCCTAAACTACCTGATAAATGCATTGGGGGTTTTTTGTGTGCCACTTTGCTCTGTATTATAGAAATCTCGCTCTTTTCCTAAACACCTGTACGCTTGCCCTTGATGCATCCAAGTTCATGACATTTGGCATGTTATCACAGCAGATTTCTGTAATCTTTGAGCAATGCTGCCTTTTGCTAGACTTTTCTACAGTGCAAAGCCTATACCCAGTTGCACTTAGTTGCACCAATCACTAGCTTTTGCTTAGCCTAACTCTCATAAAATGAGTAATTCATCTGATGAGTTAAAAAAACCAAAACAAACAGAAAAGGGATTCAAGAGCCGAATGTGTTATGGAGGTTGGAACAGGAATGATTGATTACTTCTTCTCACTTCAAAGATGTATAATTTAACGTGAAGGACTAAATATGTGATACTAAGGTATTAAGACTGAGAGGTTCCTCTTATAGCACAACGTCTTGTAGGACCTGCTGACACCTAATCATCTCATGAATTTAGGATCCCACTCTTAGAGCAGACCTGGTGTTAGAAACTATTTCTTTTGCTGGAATGCCAAAAGATAAAACTTGGGGCTGGAGCACTGTTACATACTACAGCTTGCTGGATTTTTGTCTTAAGCAACTGTATTTTTGTGAAGGTTATTTTAAAAGGGTATTTGTGATTATGTCTCTTCTAGCTTCTGCTCAATATATTGGGGAGCTCTGTGTACTGAGGAGCAAGCAGCCATGCCTCCTAATAAAGATGATGACTGGCAGAAAAATTAAATAGTCTCTAAAGGGGGAGTAGCGATGGGGACAGCCATTTTGACATTGTAAATGTGATATATTGAGAGGCTGTTGCTGAAAAAGATGTTGCACCAAATGGGCTCCCTGCATCTCTCTTAGTGCAAGAAGGCTGCACAGAGGTGTCACGTCAGCAAACCTTTGGTAATGCTTTTTCTCATTTTGCTAGCTTTTATGACTGCTTGTTAAAACAATTGAGAGACAGTATGATTTCTTTGGAAGTACAGGTTCCTGCTGAACACTAATGGCTTTGTGATCTGTATGAAAGAAGGGGCTCAACATTAAAGCAATGTAAAATGAAAATCCTTGTAAATTTCACCATGTTGAGCCTAGCACTGTGCTTCAACCAAGCAGTATGTCGGGTTTTTTTTGATCTCAAAACATGAAGCTTGCCTGTTTCAGCTTGTTTTCTTCCATGTTTAGTAGTTAGCTCAGCAGAAGTGCCACCAGAGCTGAAAAGGTGCGGCTAAGAACCAGAAAGAATGAGATGGCTGAGCTGCCAGGATGTGCTTTGAGAGCGTTTCTGTTCTGCAGGGTTATGAAGTGGGTCACCAGGAGACGAGCAAAATGACAATTCCTTGCAATATTTTTCAGGAACTGATCAGTGTTTCCTCTTGGGGAGCTCTTAGTTCATCCCCTTCATTCTGTTGTGTTAACACAAGTCGTTGCATTTAACCTATGTGCTGCTGGCTCTGAGCCTCAGGGAAAGGTATTTGATGAAAGCATATTGAAAAGGTTGAGATTTGATTTGAAAACCCAAATATGTGTGGAGAATACACAAGTTCCTTGGACAGTTGGCTGCACCGTTGTTGACTGATGACTAAAGTTGTTTTAAAGTATGTTCCTTCACTTTGAATTTGGCTTCAATGTCCACATGCTGGTTCTCAATTTTTCTCAGTTAGATTAAAGATTAATTTAGTAGCCAGTATCTTACAGAAGTGCATGTATGTTGAAATCAAGTCACTTGTCTCCTGGTAATTGATAATTTTTTTAAAGTTTTTCAGCCCTTTAGTATTGCAGCTTAGTGATTAGCAGGTGTTGCAAATATATCTTCCTTTGGCTTCTTCCCCCTGCCTCTTGATGTGGTGGTGGCTGTTGTTGTCTTATTCTTTTGGAGACTGGGAGGAAGATGGAGGGAGCTCTTTCTTGTTCCACCGTAACCTCTCTGTTAGCTTGCATCTGGCCTTGATCCAGGAAGAATGAGTGTAAATATACCAGCACAGAAGTGATGTGTCACAAACTTTGTGCCTGGTGCAAGCAGGCTGGTCACTTATCTTTCCCGCCGTGGGAAGAAGCTGTAATTGCCACTGTCTTTCTGGGACAGAGCTGCCACTACAGGATGTGGTGTGTTGGCTCTTCTGCACGGCCTCCAGTGGCTGTCATGGAGGTGTATTAACACTTCACTTCTGATGTGCTACCCTGGTATGTTGTTGTAGGAGAAGCTTTCATTAGGAGGAGTCTAATGTTATTTTTTCCACCCACTTTATTATGTTTCCTTTCTTTTATGTTTGTGGTGGGTGTATTTGTGCATATTGTGGTATATGTGTAGGGAAGAAGCAAAAAACTCCTTTGAAATGTGTAACTCTTCTCTGCTTGAGTCAATGAAAAACAGATTTTGGTGCAGTTCCCTGCAAAACAAACTGAGTAACCTAGCAACTTTGCCCTTGAAAATGTTTCTGTTCACTGAGATGTATTCAAGGAAGACATCTGTTAAGTGTTGGCCAAGTATCCAAAATGATCAGGTTCTTATCTGGCTCTCTGGCCGTTACCGTGATACAAATACGGGAGAACAGAAATATTGCTACGGAGGGGCACAGGGATGGGAGGTAGAGGGGTTCTTTGTGTCACTAGATGGTGCTCTGTATCTACATGGGCATCACAGAGTGCTTGTGCCACTCTTGCTAATTCCTTTGGCAGTGTTTAAGGCTTTTTAATCTATATTGGATTTAGTCACGATGAGGAAGGATGGAGTTTGTTAGTCTGGAAAGTATCATTGGCAGAACTCTGGTTTAAATACTCAAACGAGACCACTCAATGTATATCCTATTATCTGTGAATCTTAAAGTACTTTTTTTGAATATTAACTGATTTCACTGGGTGACAGTGAAGCTAAGTGAGCAATACATCCACTTTATAGGTTATTAAATTAAAGCACAGTTAGATCCATTGACTGCCGGAAGTCATGTAGTGAGGCAATGACAGGGCTGGGAATAAAATCCAGGAGTGCTGGCTTGCAGTTCTGTCTGTTAGATGATTCATTTGACCACAGTTTTGGTAAATAGAATTGGAACCAGGAAGCTAAAAAATGAAATTTAAGGAAAATATTTTTTTCTAATTCTAAGTGATGAAAGTGTTAGCCTAGGTGTGAATATGTGAATATCACATGTTTCTTTGTATAAAAGGCAGTGGCTTCATATAGCTGGATAGCCCCTAAATTAACGATTGTGATCTGCAGAGTCCTATTGAGTCTGCTTGCAGATGGCAGCACCTGGAAAACGCGGAATTTCCTTTCCCTTAATCAGCAAATACCTCTTTCTGTTGCTTTTTCTTTCCTCACCTGATCAGGATGGAACAAAGCTCAAGTTGTTTGCTCGAGTTACTTTCCTCAGTCTCCTCTTGCCTTGTGGGGATTGCCCTGACTCCTGCCATTGAGGACTTGGAGACATAGCCCTCTTCCCAGGCAGGTGGGTGATACCTGGCTCAGCTGTTCATAGTGCTAAATGAAATGCTGGAGTTTGTTACCTGCCCCATATTAATGCAGGGCAACCTGTGAGAGAGAGAGGAAGATTTTTAGGTGCTTCCTGGCTCTTTCAGTGTTTGATGGCTGTGCCACCTTCTGTAGCATCTGAAGATGCCAGAGCTTGCTGTTGTGCTGCAAAGGTACTTCCAGATCTGATCTGTCAGAAGAATAAGAATGCCTTATCTCTGAAAAAAACAGCTGGTGGTAGGTAGCAAATGAAAATGGCAAACAGTTTGGCAATCATGTGGGGAAGTCTGGTTTGATGGCATTGGTCTTCCCAGGTACTTGTGGTTTGCTGTTTCTGGGATAAAATTAAGAGTTTGGTGAGCAAATGATATTGCAAGTCAAACTGAGAGAAGGAGGCTGGTGAGCAGCTACCTCTGCGCAGTGGAAACTGGACCTTTCTTTGCTCTGGGTCTCCGTGTCAGTGATTCTACTGGGCACAAGGAATAACTTGTATATCATTCCTTAAATTGAAAAGCTCAATTATCATCCTGTATTTGGCATAAATGACATATTTTGAACTTTAGCTGTATGCTTGTGAATGTGAATGTATGATGCTAACCAAATAATATTCTCTGGTTTGGGGCTAATGGTGCATTTAAACAGTCTCATCAGTGCAGTTGACTGAAGTTATTAGGAGTTGGATTAAACCTTGCTGCTGTTCTACAGTGGTGTCTCAGGCTGGGTATTTTTGCCAGCCTCTGAAATGTGGCAACACCCATGTAGCCATCTAAGCCCTGTGGCTTTGTGTGGGACCCACCAAGCCCCACTTGTAGCTGCATAACTAGAAATTCCTCAAGTAATTAAGCTTAACATTTTCAGAAGTTAATTTTTTGGTAATTTTGAGCAAAGATTTGTTTGTTTGCGTTTGCTTAAATTGTTGCCCTTAAGACTCTTCCCATCTGCTAGTGACATTTTGGAAGCTAATGCACTTGCTTTTATTACATCATGATTATGAGAAGCTGCAGGTTGGCTATTTGCAATGCAGTGGTCAGGCATTTGCAGCTGTTACGGCTTAAAATTTCTTTGCTCATGTAGTGTTTTTAGGTAAGTGAACAGTACAGGTTCCTAAACTAACCATATCATAGCACTTCAATAGATCCACTCTTTGTCTCTAGCTTCTTAAAAGAAGCTGACCTAAATAATATTGCAGTTTTCTTGAAGAGGATAATAGAGTGGAGAAATAACTCAGTGGTGTTGAATGACATATAAAAGCTGAAATAACGAGCAGGTGAGAAACATAGTGACTCTGTTATGATTACTTTATTATATTTTTTTTGTTGCCTCTGGAATTGGAAACATAACTTCTGTTTTATCCAGATTGCTGTCTGGATTATGATGAGGGAATAAACACAGGTTTTAAAAGGAATCCAGAACAAAAAACGGTATTGTAAAGCTGTATGGTGCTGGAGTTCAATGGCAAAATTTTCTGTGCAAGTCTGTAGGGAGTAAGTGTAAATGGCTTGATGAATGGTGATTATTATATCAGTCCAATTTCAATGCAAATGTATGGACAGCCTATACTAATATCATTAAAATTCTGTTACAATTTGAAATTACTCTGAAGTATCTGAGCGATTCTGGAGGCTGTGGTAATGAAGCTATTACAATGCAAAATCACTATGGTAGGATAATAGTTTCAGTGCAAATCTGTAGATTAACTGTGATTTTTATATCACTAGACAGGTTATGCCATCACTTAAAAAAAACATCTGGCCGAGAAGTTGTCTTAATATAATGGTGGGTTTAGGATACAAATTTGTACAGTGACAGAGTTGAAGGCTTTGAAGTTTCTAGGACTGTATCAGTTGCTTGTAGCAGGTGTAAAATCTTTGTGGAGTTTTGAAACAAAGCATTTATTTACAAATAGAGGTGTAAAGCTGTAGTTGGAGTGCAGGGTTTCTACTCTGTGGCTTGCCTTGTGCATTACAAAATAGTGTGGGTGCCTGTGCTGACGGGCAGAGCTGGCCAGCTCACCCTCAGCGTGTGAGAAGGCAGGAGCATGGGGATGAGGCATGGGAACTGGCTTTAAAAGAGGGAAAAACTGATGGATTTGAGCGACAGATAGAGGTACGAAGGGTATGTGTTGAGAAAAGTTTCTGGAGGGTAAGGATAGTGGATCAGATATGGTACAGTTTCAACTGATCTCCAGAGGGTTATTTGCACTTCTCTCCATTTCTTGCCTGATTTCCTCCACTGGTTCATCCATTTCTGCCTCTGACACTTCCCCTTGGATGCTTCTCTGTCAGATTAAATCTGATAAAGCTGACCACCCAAACCTCCCCCCTGCTCTCTGGCACAGGTGACATCTCTGTTATCTTACCTGTCATCAGGCTGACAAGCCAGTGGTCATTTGGGTTGCTCCCTGTTACCCTCTGTAGATGCATAAACTGTTTCTTAATCCTTTTCCTCTTTCTCGAAACCTTCACTGTTCTGTTCCATTCCCCCACCCCCGCCCCAAGTTGGAAAGGTCATGTTTGTGTAAGGTTAATCAGCAGCAGAGAACTTGCTTGAGGCCTGCTGCCTTTCATCCTCTGACTCCAGCCTACCTCCTCGTCCTTAGCTACTGTCTTTCTTTTCTGCTCTGGCCTGTCTCTTTTGACTTCTTGCAAAAACCTTCAGATGGCTTCTTTTAATGCTGCTATGACCTCATGACCACAAAGCAGCTTAAAATAGTACCTCAACTGCTGTTTGGTACAAGTTGTGCACGTTTTAGGGAGGGTTTAACCCCAGATACTATACCTGCTGTCCTCTGGAAAGGAGGCTGCATGTAAGAAAGCAGCTTGCCTCAAGCAGAAACTCATTTTCCTTTTTGTTTTGCTTTTTGCTTTTACATTTGTCATGTCTTTATTTCAAGGAGCAGGCATGGACTGTCATAACAGCAGATTCATTCCATCTCAACTACATTTTTGCCTTGCTTCAAAAAAAAAAGACAGCTGCTGCTGTCTCTGTCTTAAAGATTATTGAGTGGGTCTGTTGCCTGCTCCATAGAAGAAGAAGAAAGATATCTGCAAAACAGCATCATTTACTGCTAAAGGAAAAAGAATGTTTGCATGGGAAATTATTTCACTTTTCCTGCATTTTTTTCATCTTCTAGGTTGTGGTGGATTTTTTTTTTTTTGTTCTTCCCTCCTGCCCCAGGCCTCTGCTTGCAGTAGAATATAGCAGCCATGACATTTTTATCCTTGAAAACTCACACATTAGGTAACAACGCTAGGAAATAGCAGGGTCATTCTAAGGTTTCTGACTTCCTAAGGCCATTTCTTTCTTTAAGGCAACACTTTACATACTTTGGTGTTACCACTTTCCAAATGATATTATAGAACCATCCAATGCCATGAGCAGGTAGTGTGGGTAACTACTGAGTCTCGCTACGTGTTGCCAGCTCTTCTAATATTTGCTTATGGTATTGAGTCAATCAAGATTATGATTTACTTGGAAGAGGGATTATGTTTCCATGTTGAGGTTTCTGCACGCACTTAGCACAGCGTGACCTAATCTTCATGGGAGATTTGGGAAAGAATAACCTTATAATGAAGGTGGTTTTGATACTTGACGGCCAATCCTTCCTGCTTTTAGAGTTGATTGATACTTTCCTTGCTCTTCTAGAGACTGCTTTGGTTTTTTTGTGGGGAATTTCAGCAGCTTTCTGCCAAGTTCCAATTTCCAGATTCATCTTATCACATTGCACAGGCTTGGTGTAGCTAATGCTCTGTGCAGTACTGCTGGTCCCAAACCTAGTGGTCTGGTTAGCATGTGCTCTACCCTTACGCTGCTGGTAATGTATTCTCGTGCAGCTCCTTACATGGAGCTACTAGACACAAACTGCTGCAGTAAAGCAAATGCAATAGCAGCTGCTCAGTGGGGAAAATCCAATTGCTTTGCACTGGGCAGCTAGAACTAGCGTGATATTTTTGATGCTGCAGAGACACTGATTTAATTTTCTACACGGCAGCCCCAGTCGCTCTGGTCCCTTTGTAAAATACTTCTTTCCCTCTGTCTTTAGATCTCTTCTGGAGTTGAGACAGGTGTTGAGGAGAAGATGAATGCATAATAAAGGAGAAAATGTAGTAAAGCTGCAAATGTACTAAAACACTGCAAATAAGAAATTATTTTAAGAAGAGTATGATCTGTACCAAGTGAATAAAACATCAAGTAATATTAAGAGTACTCAGAGGAAAGTGTTAAGTCATCTACTCACTGAAAGATAATAGAAGTGAGTTAATAAGATAAGACAGGCATAGGAGGGAAAATCTTAAGCTCCTAACTTTTGTTTTCCTGAAAAAAATGTTGAATTGTGACCATCAGAAAAGAAACCTCATCTTTCTGAGGTAGCACAGTGGAAGAAAAAAGGTTGCCACTAATGCCCTGTTTAAGGAAAATTTTTATTCTGGGTCTATCTAGAATACTGGGTCATAAACTGAAAAACTGACTTCATGTGTTCCCTGAATGTTGTGGTTTTCTCTAAATAACTGCAATAGAAAATTTTTACCTAGGATAAGAAAACTCGGAATAGTAAAAAATCAGAAACAGCAATTTAAAGTGGTGTCATACTGAATTGTATCAGGATGAATACATACAAGTAGCATTTTCTGGAATCCTCACTACTTAAAGCCATTTTGCATTGACTCTTATGCTGTTAAACACTGTATTATTAAAACTGTCTCTATAATTAACATCAGGCATTAGCAACAGCTTGATTGTAGGAGTTTCCTCATCTGCCTGTCTATTGACTGTGAAGTTATCTCTTGCTGCATGAGGGCCAGCAGAGCTCAGTGTGGCTAAAAGTAGGGGAGGCGGGGGGAATATTGGTTTCCTTTGCTGATATAAAAATGTTAAATTTATCTGTCTGGTGGTTATGCAGAGGGCTCCCCTGGGTGGCTTTTATAGTCTTTTGTGAGCAGATGGCAATCAGTGGGGTCAGGCTGGCATCTGGTAATGTGGCTCTTTAGCAAGACCACATCAGGGATTGAACGTCCCCTGTGTGTTGCAGTGACGTGGCATTGTGTTGCGATGGCCCAGCGCTCTGAAGGCGACCTGCCTTTTCATTCTCTGTCACATCAAGGATTCCCTGTAAAGCTATAGTCTCTGTGCTCTATTATTGAGGTTATTTCTGTTGTTTTTCCTTTAGAAATGATGTTCTGGCAGCTCTTGTCTGTCTTGGTAAAACATCTCTCTTACCTGTGCAGAATTTGCTAGCTCAGTGGAGGTCCATTACCCTTCAGAGTTGTATTTGTGTACAAAAATGTTTCCTGTAAAGCCCCTATTAGCTGTGATTTAATGGTTATTCAATGCTGCTGTTCTAAAAGAACCTCCGCAAGGCGGGAAGTGATTTCTTCTCAGTTTGACACACGAAATAAAAAGAATTTCTTTGTGCTGAATGACTTGGACTTTGCCATGTTAATGAATAGCTAATCCAGGTCCAAAAAGTAAAGCCTAGGGGCTGCTGCTGGATATAAATAGAAAAGAGTTGCCAAGTACCGAAAGAAGTGCTTGACTCAGAAGCTCCATAGGGTTGGGCCTGTTTGTACCCCTGTGCTTGTGTGGGCTTCAGGCTAATATCTGTGATGCTTACTGCTTACCTGTTGTGGCCTTAAAAATGAAGATTAAAAATTTATTGTATGACAGTGCATGAAAGGCGAGTCAGCCACACAAGCAAAGAGCAAATAATAAACATAGCGTGCTGTCAGACTTGTAGGTAAATAAACTCAGGCTACAGGTGCTGGGAGTAATTCAGCAAGCCAGATCCCAGAATAATGAATATCTGCATGTGCTCCAGATGAGGTGAAAAATTGTCAGGCATGTGAAGGCTAGATAATGCGGGAACGGGACCAACAGAAGTCAGCACTGAATTCAGTGTCCCCTTGGCAAGGCAACCTAGAGAGAAAGCACTGTATTAGCAAATGTGCTACTGATGATCTTGAAAGGGCGAGTTAGAGATGAATGTGGTTTAAAAGATAAAAGAAAGGTGTTACGTACAGGTTACTATTGTGAGGTGCCGAGTACAAAAAGGGTATTCCCAAATGTCTGCTCTTGCTTGAAGCAGAGTTTTGGTAATGGGGTTGGGGAAGGGTGGCTGTGGAGGGAGAGGAGCCCATGGGCTCCTCCGCTGCAGCGTACCCAAAGCTGCCCGCAGTAATCAAATAGCGTGCAATCCTGAGTTGTTTGTGCAGGGGCGAAATGAGGACAGCAGCATGTCTGTTCCTTCATAATGTGGAAGCTTGATAAAAGGAGAAGATTTGTTATTATCCAAACCTAGTCTTAAAAACTGCAGAAGGTGAGGTTTGATATTCCCCCTCCCTGCCCCTGGCTATTAATTCTATGCAGAAAAGATACTTTGTCAATATTTTCCTTTCAGTCCTGAGTTATGGGCACTTTTTTCCAGAGAAGTACTGGAGGAAATACTAGCAAAGAGGATGGCATATGGTCTCCTTAGGGATGTATTTCAGATAAAAGATGCTTTAAGTCCTCAAAATGTGCTGTGTTTGATGATGTATAAGCTATCTTCTACACAGTGGGAGGGAAACCCGCTTGGTGCTTGCTTGCAGGGTGCTCAGGTGATGTGTTGGATGTGAGAGGTGAAAGAGGGACCTATGGGCATGACTACTGCTGATGCTGGCTGCCCTGGGTTGGAGCTGGTGTGGCTTTGGTCCTGTCTCTGCAGGGGTAATGTGTTCTCACCTCTAACTGTGGTGCTGCAAGCCCCAGGCATGAGCATTTTCTGTCCAGTGCATCCTCTGAGCTTATCTGTCTCTGCCCTGTCTCCTTGTGTTCCTGTAAAATTCCCCTAAAGGAGAATCTAGTTCTGAAATTAGGATTGCTTATGTTTTCCCCATGGACTTTTTCTTTTTAGAAAATAGAAAACTGCAGTATTTGCCCATTTCTTTGGATTTTTTTTCTTTAACAGAATTTTGGTGGTTAACCAGAGTTGGGTTGTGACTGTATTGTATTCCCCCCCCCCCCACCCAAAAA
>JAOQGH010000002.1:2825387-2857757 GCA_025769975.1 Gallinago jamesoni | reverse complement strand
CCTCCCTCCCTGCCAAGACTTTGATGTTTTAATAAGCAGTTATGTGTGGGGAGTGTGTTTTCTTTGTTTTTTTTTTTTTTTTTTAACGGGGGATAACAGGAATGCTATTTCTGACTGTATCTGAATTTATTAAAAAATGGTGCTATGCTCCAAGGGATGACTCAGGCATGTTAAAAAAACCTCTGCAATGTCAGAAGTTGTCTCTTCCCCATGCTGTGTCAGGAAAAGATGCCCCTGGAGCCTTTTCTTGGGTTGCAGCAGCTGGAGAAGCTCTTACCCCTGATGAAGAGACTGATGGAACAAAATTGTATATTGCTTGCTGTATCGCTGTTCTCTTAGTGAGCTTGTTTCAAACATGGGCTGGTTTCAAGTTTGTATTTCAGAAAGCAAATTTTGCTGCAATTTATGGCTGGCTATAGGTGAGAATTCACAGTAGAAATTCCATAAATAAGTGTTTACTGCATTAATGTGTATTTCCTTTCACTTATGTAAGATGTACTAGACTTAGTTAAAAAAAATGGAGAAATGGTTTTAATGAGTTGGGGTGGAGATGAGGTGGTGGTTTTCTGAAAAAGGCTTCCAGATATTGAGGAACAAATAAATTTGAAACTTAGTGAAAATAGTTTGGCATGTTTCGTCCCTGATAAGGCAGAAGTGGCAAAATGCACGTGTCCTTCATATAGAGCCTGTTCATCTGCAGGATCTACTACATTCCAATTAAGGACTCGGTGAGGAACCTGACCTGCAGTTTGGAGGTGCTTATTAAATTCCTTTGGTTTTACCCACTTGCTGTGATAATACAGGATAAAAATTTTACTTAGAGGCTAATAAGAAACCATTCTTGTTGGAGACTTTGATGCAATATCTTCAGAGCAGATAGGAAATTTCTAATTTAATGTGTAATGAATAATCTAGTTTCCTGTTATAAACTTTAGACTTTTCTTCAGTCCCGTTTCATGCACTAGCTGCCTGTGATACCTCTCTTGTGGCAAATGCAAAAAAAGAAGTCTATTGGTAGTTGAGGGAAATTAAGAAATGCTGAGGAGAAGGTCGGAAGACTGCTGACATAGGTAATGAATAAAATCAGGAAAGTGAGAGGGCAGACAGAATACCAAATATCTTACAGAGGGCTTGAAGTGGAAATTTTGTTGTTGAAATGAGCTGGCATAAGATCAGACACTCTGAAGATGGTTGATGGAGGTTGGTAACCCCATCAGGCATGTGGGGAAGGGTGGAAGTGGGGAAGGGCAAGGAAGAGAATCCCCACAGGCAGGGTTGCGAGGGTGATGTGTCAGTAGGATGCTGTGAATAAACCTGTATCCTGTGTTTGGCAAAACAGGAGGAAATAATAGGCTGAAGCAAGAATTAAGTGAAGAGTAATGAAAAATATTTCTACTTGAAAAGTGCTATCGCTTTGGATTTTGAGGTGAGATGCTGTTTGAAATATAAAAAAAAAATTGTTTAGGCAAAAATAGATACTGGATATTTTTAGAAATGAAAGAACATTTTATTTTTAATTCTAGAGTTTTAAAACCCACAATTTTTTTTTTCTTTTTTCAAACAATTCAATTGACTGTAAAAGAATAAAATTTTTCCCTGAATAATTTCAGTTGACCCGATTCCTTCAGTAAGGATTTGATCAAAATGTTTTGCTCATCTGTCTTGATGAATAAGGTCAAGTCAAATATTTTGCTGTGCTTAAATGTGGTGGACTTAAATGTGGACTTAGGATGGTGTTTTGCTGCAGAGTTATTGATGAAACTCCTTAAACCCCTGTCATTTTGATATTGTGGTCAACCCAGCTTCTCCCACCTCCAGGAAAGGAGAGCTCCTGACTATTTTAAGTCAATTAATTAGTACATCTCTGATTATTTCTACCAGCTCTAGTACAAAGTTTTTGTTATTTTTCACATAGAAAAAAACAGAAGAAATGACTGGAAAATGATTTTTGAAAGGAGCATGATAATGAATCATTAATAGCTGAAACAGTAGTGTCAGGAATACTTGTTTCAATGGGCATGTAGTAAAATGAATTCTACATTTCAGAGAAGAATTAATGGTGTAAACTGCTATTATAATGATGTTTTAATGGCTGGAACAAGCTTATTAGAAAACAGTTATTTTTACTAAGTGTAGTCCAAAACCAACAGTGGATTGAATGCAGCCCTTAAGAAGAAATGTGTTATGCAAAGCTGTGTCATCTAGGTTTTGTCTTTGAAGTAACATTTTAATTGAATTATCCTCAATAAATACTACACTAAAATTCCCTTGCTAAAACTACTTCATCGCTTCAGGTTATGTGCAGTGTGAATATAACCTCTAGTGAAATAGTCACTGTGTACTTGCAGATTTGCTCGTAGAAATGTTAAGATTCTTGTTCGTGGCTTTTAGGGCCAGTAAAACTTTGCCCAGTAAGTGGTTCACTCTGAGTTTTGTACAATGCTTCTTGACTCTATGCATTAGAGGAGTGCAGTTTGATTGCTGACAAACCAAGAAGCAAAAAGCTATTTAAATCAGATGAACGGCATAATAAATATTCCCAGCTTCTTAAGGTGCTTGCTGTGGTCTTCAGGTTAAATACAGATACACAATTTATAAAGAAACTGCTGAACAAGCATAGGAACTACTTACTGTAAAGCTTCTTACTGCTACTATTGTTAATCTATAATGTGCAACCTAATGATGTAGAACCGAAAAGTGAATTTACAGGTGAGCAATAAGCTTTATGGCATGCACAGCACTACAGCAGTTCATCATAAGGGATGACTTGATAAGTCTTGATATTTATTTCATCCTTGATATTAATTTAATCCTTTCTGTCACTAAAGCCTATTATTTAATTGCGGAGGAAAAAAAAGTATGAAAAAAGTGCTTAAATTCTCATTAATGGGCAAGTAAACTAAATAATCCCTAGAATTTCAGTTCAATAAGCTACTTAACCTCTGCGCCTCAAATTAACATGGAGAGCAGTTGATAAAATGACTCTGATTCAGTGTCTCAGCAATGAGCGGAATTGTGGCTAGGAGGGGGAAGACTACCTTCAGGAGCAGTTCTGCCCGCTGAACACAATGCCAAGCATTTTGATGTATTGGATGAGTATATGAAGCTGCAAAATCATATCACAGAATGGTATCAATCCTTGTAAGATAAAGGTGTCTAACTTGTGGTAATGTTTCAGGCGCTGCTCTTTTGTCTTGCATGATGTATTATAATAGAATAAAAATAAAGTCTGTTGCTCTTATATTTTAAGGATAGTAATAGTGTTTTTAGGCAGCGCTATGAAGTGTGGTCTAATATAATCTTCACTGCACCTACTAAACTTGACTTGCTTTTTGAATACTAATGTGAAAATAAAAAGAAAAAAGGAGGAGCAAAGTTGGAGCCTGGCTCTTGTTTTCATTGTTTAAATGGTAGGAGGTGGTTGAGAGTAGGAAACTATAAGATCATTTTAAGCACCTCAGTGGCTTATGGCTAGTATTTAATTACCCTATATTTAGAAGAGAGAAGGGGGAAGGGGTTCAGCCACCCCTAAAAGCATTGCCACCACCAAGTGGTTAAATGCCATTGTATTCAACCTTATGTTGAAGCCAATAAGGTGCTAAACACATCGGTCCTGTTCAGTTGCCCACGTGCTGTGTGTTTGTATGAGAGTGTGCAGGACACGCAGAGCATAGCATTTTAGCAAAGAGACCTTGGCTTGAAATGGGGGTAGGGTGCTGCCCTTGCTGACCACTGGGCAGCCCAGCACTGAGGGTGGCACCTTGTTTAATGATGAGGCTTTATGTCTCTAAGGAAAGCTGGCTGCTTTTCTGGGTAAGAGGAAATAAAATACACGTCAGTAGAAGGTATATAATCTGTCCAGGCTCCACAGGTCTGAGAGAGTTTGGCTCCAAAATCTAGCATGTATGGCCAAAATAAAAAGCTTTAAGAGCTTCAACCTACAGCCCAAGTTATGAAAGGAGACTTGACATGAATCTGCCCCAAAGAAAAGCTTGCAGCCTGGGGAAAATTGTGGGAGAGAGAAGTACTGATTCAACCCTAAATTAGGCTTATTTCTCTTATTTAACAGATGTATCTTCTGCAAACATTTATAATGACACAGTCGGGTTCGGATGTGAGTAAAGCCTTTCTGTTCATGTGTAACTCTAGTTCAAGGCTGAGGTGATTAAGGTTAAGGTGCTTTTTTAAGCAAACTCAATATCAAGAAGGCATTCTTCACTCCATGTGGTGATGTCTGGGAACAGGATGTCTCTGTTTCTCTCAGCCCACATCCACGGTAGCAAGGTCAGGTCATGCAGGGAAGTCTCTCACTACCCCAGAACAGAAGGAGAAGGGCCAGGAATTGAGTGTTCTGCCTTTAATAGGGACTTCAGACCTCTAAAAGTTCTCCTTGCAGGATAAGGGTAAATAAAGCCTATATATGTCTTTGCAGCATCTTCTGCATGGTTGTCTGCTAATGACCTATAATTACATAGCCATGAGATGACTGTCAGGAAGGCCGGCCAGCCATTTCTGATGTTAATTGCGTGTTACATATGGTTTTTGAGAGCTCTTAAAGTGGTTTTCAGTGGCCCTCATATCTCAGATTTCACTGCTTATTGCTGATATCAAGTGTTGTTGATAATTCCCTTTAAAGGCAGCTGGGGAAAAGGGACCTGGCATCTGTGTTTCTGCTTGTAGGTCCTCTAGAGCGTGTGTAGTCCCTGCATCATCTGTCATTCCCAAAATGTGGCCAGAACATGCACTGTGTCGCTGCAGTTGAATCCCAAAAGCGAGTGTACCTTAATGACTTGCTGTGGCCCTTGGTCTCTCTGGCACCGAAAGCTATTAATCAGCCAAAGAGGAAAAGACAGATTTGATGATAGGGAATGATGCTATTGTTACCATCTTGTTGTGGCATAGTAAATAAAAGGCTTTGGGGAGTCTGTTTTTGTAACCTTTTTGATATAAATTTATGGCAGATTTAATGCTTCTTTGGGTCCCAGAAATCTAGTGTTAAGAAGGCTGGTGCCAGAAGTGCTTTAAAGAGGTGTATGTTAACAATGTTTTGCTTTCAATGCTGCCAGAATCCTAAATCTCAATTTACTGTATATATAACATCTCCTGAAGAGCAGATGGTGCCTTGTAAACTGACAGTGAGCAGGCTTTCTGTATGTCCTGCTCTTCTGTCTGTCTCTTTCCTATATGCCTTTTGAAAACAAGAAGAAGAAAATAAGTATGTGTGTGTTTGGGTTTCCTCTAATGGCAATAAACCAATTTGCTGTCTCTGCCTTCCACTTCTAAGTGCAAGGTGCTGGAAGCACCTGCTCTGGTTGGCATTTTGTTATCTCATGGTGTGCTTGTCCTGTGACCTTCACCAAGGTTGATCTCCACAGGGGCTTTTTTTATATTGATGCGGAACCACTGCACAGAAACACCCCTGTTCTTCTGCACCCCTTGTCAGGAAGGCATTTCTAGATCGATAGGAGGAAGTTGGGGTCCAGGTTAATCTTTCTGTAGCCCATGGAGGCAGTGACCTTCTCCAAAGGATGATGCAAAAAAATGTTGCTTAAAGGGAGTTATTTCGAGTGGGGAAGAAAGAGGTTATTAGTCAAGATGCCCTATCTGAGACTTAGCAGAGGTCTCAGATAAAAGGGAAACTTAATAGAGTGGGTGTACCCATGGTTCTGTGAATAAGAAAAAAAGATAAAGGAATCTTTTGCTGATTTTAATCCAGCATAATGCTCGTTTATTAGCATATAATCAGTATCTAGAAAAAAAATGTGTATTGGGAAAGGGAAAAAAAGGAATTATGTTTATGTACAAGTAATAGTGAGTTACTATCAATAGATGCCATTAATTTTGTGAGTAATGGAAAAAAAGAGACGATTATCACCATTACCAGACAAAACAGAAACCTTTGTGGCTTTAGTGAAAGCCTGTTGAAAAAGAAAGAAACATGTAAATGGCAGTTGGTGGTGATAAATACAATAAGAGGCATTAGTGCAGAAATAGCAACCCTAGCAATTTGTATGCATTACATTTTCTATGAGGCCCACAGCTCAGTGAAAGAGAAAATGATGGCATTGTACCAGAGGACAGTGCTGTTGCTTGGTGTGTGCAGAATGAGTCCAGCGTCATTTCTGTAACATTTTAGTTGGTCCTCTAGTTCCAATTTCGATAGAAATACTTCATTCTTTAAGTATGAGGGCAGTGCTGTTTAAAATTAAGTTTGGAAAATAAAATCGCAGAGAGGTAAGGTGGAAGCGCTCTGCAATGGTTAGCAGAAAAATAGAGGGCATTGAGTTGTGGAATAAAAACGTTACCATAAAAAAATATTTAAATGTAATGTGTATGTATTTGAGTCCTGGTTTCAACTGCTTGTCCTGTGAAGGGATCTGGCAAAAATGGGTATCTGTCCCAAACCAGGCACTTCATGCCCAAAGAAGGGAATAGGCTTGCATGCAAATCATGTAAAATAAATTTCTCCATACATAGGCAAAGGTAATGCTGTTAGCAGATGAGCCTTTGCGTCTTTTTCAGTTCACTTAACTCTCAAAGAGTCTTCCACAGAAAATTTCTCACTAGGCACCCAGTCAGGGAAGGGGTTTTGCATACTGTTGGTGTTGGTTATATTAAAGAAAATATCCCCTGTTTATATTAATATTTGATACAACATTGGATTTTATTAGTTATGTATTTTCTATCTTTTTTTTTCCTAAAATACTGATATACTTACAACTCTGGCGCTTTGCTAAGCAATGGTGCTAAAATCTTACCTGGACTTTTCTTAGCTGGGGCACTGGACTTAGGACTCTTACCTAAATAGGGTAAATAGGGTTACTTCTTAACCCTCCATACGGAGTGGTAAGATTTGCTTCTGGAAAGCAGAATATGAAGGCAAACGTGAACCTGGGGAAGTCCTTAGATTGCAGCCTCCCATGGACACTTGAAGCTGCTCGTGATTTTTTCATAGGTATGGTGAAACTGCTGCCAGCTGTTGCCAACTTGGGGCCTGGAGCTGCCTAATGGTTATTTTTAGCCCTGCTGATTTTCAGCAAGTGTCACCTTGGGGTGGTACTTCAGCCCTCCTATATCAACTGCCGGTTTTGGGTAGAGCTATTGAGCCTCTGAGTTTGGAGGCGACAGCAGGGACACAACATCATGCTGATGTGCCTCAGATTCTTCTGTTACATAACAAAGTTGTTCAAATTAAATTACGTAGTTTGCTTCGGTACTGCTAAATATCAATCTTGAAATTATAGAAGCAACATAAATGTCTGATTTTTATGCTTAGAAGCATTGCAGCTGTCTTCAAGTTCAATGTCAGATAATGTGTTTAGTAACATTCGTTGAAGGCAGATAACGTTCTCTTCTGTCTTGCTTTCACTTTGAGAAATGTCCTTTATTTTTCTGGTATTCAGCTTTCTCCTATAAATCATGTATACATGAGTAAGTTTTCTGACAAAGAAAAGCAAAAAGGTTATAGTCAGAATCACTCTCTAGTCTGCACTAGAAAGAAAAGAGGTTATTTTTTTTTTACCATTATTTTACATTAACAAGGATAACATGTAAGTTGTAGCATGAACTTACAGGGACAGTATATTTTAGACAGCCCATTTTATACTTTTATTACAGGGATTTTAACATTCACGTATTTTTGGGACATTTGGAAGGAGCACAAGCCCTTCATTCCAGAATAAAAATTGCAAGTGAGTTGCTGGATATATTCATTAGACTTGAATTTTCTGCACAGTACGTGGGTCAGATTTTGTAAATCAAGACTATTTATGGTGTAAGATTGTCGTGATCTAGTTGAAGCATATTGCTTACAGTTAGAAGAAAAGGTCCATCCATAGAAGATATGATTCAGTGTTCTGGATTTATTGAAGTCAGTGGAAGCATAAGAGAGAAGGCAGTAGGAACGTGATTTCTCTGACCTTTAAATTTAGGTTTTAGAGATTTAAGGTTTCGGGTTTTTTAAAATTTCAATCTGGAAATGAATCTGACTTTCAAAGTCTTCTCCAAGAAAGCAAGTTCTAAAGCACCAAATGTGAAAGGCAAACTTTTGGCTCAAGTGAAACACTTAAATTAAGTTTTAATTCTGTAAACGACAAATGGTATGATAATATACTAAAACTTGGACAAAATTGTTTTGGAAGAAAACCAAAAATGTTGGATTGGCCTTTGTTAGTTCTGCACCATCTCTGCCTTTAGGGGCCAAAATATAAATATGAATTGTACCACTAATGAGGGCTTTCCCATGGGCATGAGTCTTGCAGAGGCTGGGGTCTCTCTTTTGTTTTATCTATTGCCTGTCCCCTGGAAGATGTTTGTAAGTGCTTCCCCAGTTGCTTTGTAGTCTCTTGCTTCTCTAAAAAAGCATGTGAAATGAAGCAGTCTTTGCTCATATAGCCAAATCACATACTTCTTTCTGAAACTAAACTGTGGAGTCCAGGATGTTGCTTACCTACATCCCACTGCTTAGTGACTTTCCTTTTGATGCCAGGCACGGTGCCCAGCAGGCCACTGCCTTTGGCATCCAGCTTCAACGTAACTAATGTCTAATTTGCTCTGGCAGATAATCCATTTATCAGGTCCTGTGGTGCTGCTGGTGTGGTGCTCCAGCTTCGCTGTGCCATGATTGTGCACGCTGGGAATGGAGGACACTTTACTGGGCCTGAACACCCCTTAGCATTGTGTGGTCTGTTGCTTTTTTTTGTCTCTTCATCTGTTTCAGACAGTGTACTGGTGGGGATGAACTGACATACTGTTTCAAGCTCCAGATGTTGTTCTTGCTTAACTGGTTTTGAGCTGTGCAGGTCTTCCTGCCTCAGGTGTTTCTTTAAAAATCTTCATTTTTCAGCTGTGTCTCTATTAGTGTGGTGCTGCACATCTTCCATTAGCAGCCTCTAGTTGGGGGGACTTCCACTGTTAGCCAAGCTCTAAATCCCTTGTCAGTGGCAATTTAGATGTTGTTTTGTACTATCTTCTGCTTCAATTATTTTCTTTTCCTTTTTTTCTTTCCCTTCTTAGAGAAGAGAGCATGTTAGAGATGTGCAGTTTGTGTTTGACTTAACATTTCTTATGGCTATTTTTCTTGTAATGTAAGATTTTGAAATACCGTACTGCTGTTACTGATTTTTGTGTATTGTGGAAGCCAAAAAAATACGTCTCTGTTGTACTTAGCTCCTGGAGATGTGGCTTTATCTGTTAAAGCTTTGTTGGTCAAAAAAAAATAAAAAAGCAAACCTACAGCTGCGTCATTCCTGTCAATCAGCCTAGACTTATCCATCCTTGCTAAAAGAAGTACTTTTGCTACTCTACTGAAAGGTTGCAGTGGGGGACTGATTTAATTTCCCAAACTGAACACATAATGTTAATTATAAATAGGCAGACAGCAGCCCTAACTGGGGGCATCTTGTGCTGTGACGGTGTCAAGTCACTGTGTTCCTCTTCAGCAGCAAGAAGCACTTGGAGATAGCAGGAAACTACCTATTCTTTTTTACGAGTGCACTAAAAAGCATCTACAGTTAAATGTCTCTGTAATATACAGCTTCATATTTCTATTTTTAGAACCAAGTCAAAAAGGCAATAGCTTAATTATTTTCCAGAGCAAATAGAAAAAGGATACAAGTTCTGTTAAGCTGGAAAAAATTTGGACAGGAAAGTTGGAAGATCTTGTTGTCACAGGTACTGAATGATCAGGAAGGACTCACACCACTGATGGGAATTAATCTATAATCTGAGGTGATGAAAGGGCTGTGCCTTTTGTCTGCTCCTCCTCTTTTTTGTGCTCTCCTCCTCCTGCCCCCCCCCTTTTTTTTTTTAGCCTGAAAGTGTACTTCAAGATTTTTGAAAAGCACATGGGGAGATTTTGTGACTTGAAATAATAGGTCTCACTAAAATAGCTCTGATGTGGGCACTTAAATAACTTGCTGTTATCCTTTTGGGTAAGGAGCAGCCTTCCCTTGACCACCTGCCTTGACAGGAGCAGTATCACCAGGGAAATTTCTGACTCGCTGTGCAGCTTTTGACTTCTCACACACACAAGTGCTGGGGTTGTTACAGCTGTCAAACAGGACATGTCTGAGCCGATGCTCACTTGTCCAGCCTGGGGAATGCTCTTAGTGGGGCTTTTGCTGCCAAGTCAGGGAACACTTTGGTTTTCAGCCTGTGCATGTCCTGCAACTCATGTTTCTCTGTTTCTCAAACAAAACTGGGTAGATCTGCTGATGCTGTTAATCCCATTTACGAATTGCATGGTCAACCCCCTCCTGCGGTACTTATGGAGATGGGATGAAGTGTAAAAACCCCTGTCATGTGCCCCTTTAGTAGCTGCTGCTTATCAAGAGAGGTTTAAATGGATGATTGGTATTCTGTGCTGGGATTCTCTTGGGGGGTGTGATAAGAGGTGCTGAGGGCTGCTGCTTCACAGTGCTGGTTTTTTATAACTGGTTATGAAAACAACTGTAGAAATTCATAGTGGCAAAACCAGTTGCCAACTTTTGTCTCCTTTCCAGAATCAGCTGCACCTGTGTCCCCCTGTGATAACTGTTTGCCCTGCTGCTTCTTCAGGGTCCCCAGTGTCAGAGATTTCAAGGCTTGCTCAGGAAGCTGAACCCTGTGCTGCCCAATCCTTACTTTTAAAAAGTTTTGCTTCCTACCTGACTTTAAATTTTCTTTGCCCCAGTTGAAGTGGGTTATCTCTATCCCTATCCACAAGGACACAGAGCAGATTATTCCTTGCATTTGTACAACGGCCTTTTGTGTAGTCTGTCCTTTTGTTCCTCTTTCATGTGTTCTTCGTGGGGTTAAGCAATGCCAAATTATTCAGTCTCTCCTCCTATGTGATCTTTAAAAACACCTCCAAAGGGAAAAAGTACATTTCAGTTGAAATATTTCTAATAATATTTCATGTATAGCTTATTTAAAAAAAAAAAGTCCTATATAAACTTATCTCTGCATTGTGGCATTTCATCAATTACACCTGCAGCGGAGACTTATCTACAGTATTTTTGTGTGTGTTTTTATTTAGCATCAAATTGAAATGTGAAGCTTCATGGGCAGGATATAGTTTGAAAATCCATTATGAAAACTTACTCAGGTGGTGTTATTTGATCCACTTAGCCACCAGGTAGTCTGAAGAACTGGGACAATCATCAGCCACTTATGCAGTGCTTGCTTTATCCTGCGTTTCAAATAGCATTTTAAAAGCTAGCTTATTAAACAACCCTAAAAACTCCTAAGTGTTATAGGGGTAATGATCTTCCTAAAAGTAATTTTGCCTTGCTGTACTGCAGGAGTAAGAACTTGCCGTGAAGTTTAGAGCAGACTGGGTTAAGAGTGGTGGGAGGTGGTGGACGGAAGCCTGAATTGCTCTTAAATTAACAACCCAAATACATGAGGAGAAAGTGTTTAAAGAGATGATCTTACAGCTCTTAGTCCCCATTGCCTTTGGTCCTCCATCCCTATGTCGTGGAGTGGCTCCCAGCCCTCCTGCCAGCTGTGACTGCACATTTGGCTCTTTCCCATTGTCACTTCCATAAGTAATTCATAATTAGATACATGCTAGTTTTGATATTTTCTTGGTAATGGAATATTTCACTCTGCCTTCCTAAATGGAATTGTCTCTTGCAGTTTCATGATATGGCTTTATCCAAATGACTTGCATTAAGTGGAAGCCCCGAAGATGCTTTTTTTCTGACCTCATTTTTCAAAACCTTATTATCAATGTCTTCATTGTCAGTCTACTCCAATACTGCTTATAAATGCAGTTAGAAAGGTTAACATTCAAAAATAATGAGGCTTTCTTAATTTATAACAGTGACCGGGATATTGTGTAGTAATAATGTCTCCTGCTGCAATAAAATCTTCTTTAGAATGTTTTGAGGGCCTTTGTAATTCAAGGTTAAAGATACTGAGATAAGTCAAACTAGACTTAGTATTTTTAATAGGATTCAGGAAAGGCCCTTGCAGTTTGGAAGAGTGGTTGTTTTGAAGTGATGTGTCGTTTTTTCCCTTTTTTCCCCCCAACTCATCAGCTTGTTAGATGAGGAACTAATGAGAAAACATGAGAGTATCTAGAGATTTCTGTTATAATTTTTGATTGACAGAAGTAATATCTACTTGTTAGGGTCAAATTATTAACATAGGCTGTAGTCTGGTCCAAATTCATCATTCTATTATCCCACTCAAAGGAAATATCATGCCATCATACTCCCATGCATCATGGGAGTAACAGAAGTTGAGATTTGATCAGTTTTCCTTTGATCCCCAACCTAACCCAGGTATTTTAAAGGATTTCAGCAGGATTTCCAGGGAAAAAAGAAAGAGCAAGCTTGGTCCGCTCGAGACTCTTAACCAGAAAGACAAAGGAAATTCCTCTGGGTTGTGGATAATTTCCACTTATGTCTGTATTATTTTGTTCATGGGAAGGTGCAGACATAGCACAGTGCTGCTGAGGCACTTGGATGTATTCCCTGTATGATCCCGAAGCTATCTGCAGAATGGAAGGAGCTGTTACTTAATTCTGTTAATTCAATGTAGGATTTTAAGCAAAAGCAAGTTAAAGTGAGCAGGAATCCAAACTGTCCTGTGCCAGCTGACTGTAGGATGCTCACAGAAGTTCATCGTGGATATTTAATGTAGTCTGTAGTGCTTATCAAGGGTTGTGTGTTAATATATATATAGTACTTGGTTGCAATCAGACAACAGTGTCTACTGAGTCTAGTAGGTGTCAGGAGTACAGCCTGACTAGCCAGCCAGCCAGAAGCAGGTGTTAATATGTGATTTATTAAACTGTACTGAGTTTCTGTGCTAGTGTTTTTTGGCTCTATGTTAAAATGTGAGTTCTGCCCTGACATCCTTTTCCTTCTTTAGTGTCTTTGAGTATCATAGTGAGGGTAATAGAAAGAAAATCTTCTATAAGGCAGCAGCTATCTGGAGAGTGCTAGCAAGAACTCTGGCTACCACCGCAAATATTAAGGGATATGCGCATGTCTTAGGCTACTTACTTATGAAATTTCCTGCATTAAAAGGGGGTCTAAACATCCTTCATAAAAGAAGCCTGTACTGCATTACGAAGAACCAATGTGAAGAGAAGTTACTGTGTAGAACCTTTGTGGCTATGTGTAGATATAAAAGAAATAGAAGTAGGCAATGGAGTTTCCTCTAAATCCACTGAAATCCATAAGGGAGATTTACTGGCTTAGGTCAATATTTGAGCTAGGTTCCAGAATTTCTTCCTTGAGAAGTTTATCGGCAGACAAAAAAGGGAGTTTTTCCATGTACTACAAAAATAGGTCCAAAATAGTCTTCTGTTTTCTTCAGCTGCGCTTAAGAGTTACTCTACTGTATGTTTCTGTATATTGTGAGAAGACCGATAATAGGATTTCTCTGGCCCTCTCTATCCTGTCTCTGCTTTCTAGGAAAGATGTGTTACCTCTGACTTTCTACATGTCCCCTGCATGCTAGAAATATATGCTTAAAGCTAGGGTTTTAAGGAGCTACACTAGATGCTTTTAGATCTTCTGGGTTTCCCAGAGCTCAGAACTCCTTACATTTGTGGCTGTATCTACTGAGATACATATTTCTGTATGTTATCAAACCATAGCCTTAAAGCTCTAATTTATAATAAATAGATAACTGGATAACTATTGATTGTAAAAAAAAAAACAAAACCAAAAAAAACCCCAAAACCAAACAAAACACCCCACCCACCCAAAAAACCCACACAAACCTACCTCCCCTCTCCCCCTCATCCCTGCCAAAAAACCCCAAATAATCCAGAACCCCACACTTGTGCACAACTCCTGAAAAAGTGTAAGAAGTTGTAAAGGAAAAAAAATTCCAACTCTTTAAAAATCTTCTTTTCCTAATAGCCTACAAGTTGTATTCCTGTTTGAGTGCTGCTGTGGCTTCTCTTTCTGAATTAAGTCATCCTGTCTGTAAGCTCTCAAGGATCTTGTAGAAAATAAATCGAGTATCTTTCTATAATGCCTCATCATGGTTCTGTTTACGAAATAATTGCATCAAATTGTCTTACCATAATAAAAACATAGCTTTTTCCACAAATCAGATGGGGGAGGGAGGGGAAGGAGGCAGTGTAGTGAGATTGTTGCTTTTCTTGATCTAATTTATTGTAGCCGCGTGATTTAGAGCTATGACCAAGGGCAGTGAGCTAGTGAAGCGCTAAACCACTGGTTGAGAGGAAAGGCCATTGCTCCTCAGCTTGGCTGTGGTGTGCAACTCAAAAAAACATGTAACACTGCTCACAAAAAAATACAGCATCACCTGATGGTAGAACATGTTTATTGCTGTTTGCTGCAAAAAAATAGTAGCACTATTCCTTGCTTACAAGGGTATTATCACAGACAAGCCTGTGAGGCCATGCATATTCTGAATAAATATCTGAGTATATAAATGTTTGCTGTCTATAGCAGTGGGCTTATCCTTGTGACAATTGTTATCCTGAGGAAAATCTGGCATCATCCTCTGGTTTGTGCAGCTTTCCCAGCACATAACTGAGATCAGTTCCCAGCCCTGTGTGTCCAAGGTAAAGTAGCCTGGGCATGTGCCCAAGCATGGCATGGCAGAGACCCAGGCTCCTCTTATCTGCAGTGGCTGGAAATTTTAACCTGAAATTAAATTCTTAAGTGAAAGTATTTTACATTTGTATCGGGTGTTTTACCAAGATGCAATGAAATTGCAGGCAGTAATTTGACCCATGGTACATGAAACTCTGCATGTAATACTAAAAAGGGTAAGAAAAACCCAACTACTACATAGCAAGCAGTCTTCTGAAAAAACTAGTAGTTGGCATTTCTGAATGATGCTTGTATTTATTTTGCACTTCTGCTTTGCCTCACGGTAGCTAACTGTTGCTTGGAAGTATTAATTTTCTCCAAGTACTGTATATGGTGTCAAACAGTAAAACACAGGTTGTGGCTGGCATTTGAAGTGATGTCAGAACAGTGTTAGTTGTATATAGTCAGTCATTGATCTTGCTATGCAAAACGATTTGTTGTAGCGAAGGAAATGTGCCTCCTTTGCTGGAAGCAGAGCTGTGGAATAGAGCTCTTTGCTAGTCTAAAAATGTGAGCCCTGTAATTGAGGCCTTGAGATGAGAAAAGTAATAGGCAAATGTGCATGTATCCAAATTGCTGGTGGAGACTTGGCAGGTGCCTGGAAATATGTGTAAATAGGACTTTGGTTTTCTTCCCCACATGCAGTCTTGATAAAACCCGAGTTTTATATTTCATGATCAGCAGACTGGCTTAATACTTACAAAAGATATGTAATAGGGACAAGGTTCTTCTCCATTTTAATGCCAACTTTATTTCATTGTTAAAAAATACCTTGGCAGTATGAGTTTCAAACTGGTATATGAGTGTATATGGCTTTGCATATACAGGTTTACCTGTACCTGTGTTACAAATATTTTCTCTCTCTCTTGCTTTGTATGGGGCTCATTGAATGAATGCCTTTGTGGTTCAATCTTTATAGTAATAGGTTTTGACCATTCCTGTGAAGTGCCAAATTGTTAGCTTTGTTTTGAAATGGTATGCTTGGACGTGGATTAGGGACCTGAGAAAATTTCCTCACTCTACTTCAACACTCCCGTTTTCCTGGGGAAATAACCAGGTCGGGCAGTTGCCTGTTCCCTTGCCTGTCTCTGGGCTGCACGTGCACCACAGTGTCTGTCCTCACCAGCTCTTCTCCAAGTGCTTCTGAATGGGACAAGTTCCGTTTTCTTTTTTGCTGTTGCTGCTTTGTTTTTTGAAGCTTTGCAGCACACTCTGTCAATGTGCTTGGTGGTCTTGATGTGTAAGAGGATGTTGACATCCTTATCCTTTGAGCCCTTCTTCCTATATAGGTGTTGGGTGTTCCTGTTTGCATACAGCCAGCCAAGCCGTGTTCCTTGCCCAGCTGTCCTGTGGTGGATGCTTATGACAAACTCCTGTTGCACCTTGGAGGTTGTGGAGAAGCTGTAGTGAGGATAGCAGCCCTTTCTCTCCCTGTGTGCCAACCTGGGGCTTTATGGAATTAAGCGGGGTCTGCCCACTGATGGTACTGCCTGCTCATAAGCACCTTATTAGCACCAACACTTCCTCTCCTTACAGTCTTACCTTCCTACTTAGAAATTGCATCGGTCTCCTGACTTTCCAGGAACTTCAGGGCACCCTCCTTATGTGCTGCTTCTCTTCTAGTTCTCCATTCTTCAACTATTAATGTGAAGGATTTGTTAGAAAGCAATACAAACCTGCAACTTCTGTTTGAAAACACAAATTACTGTTTTTTACCTCTACCCTTCTTTAACAGGGTAGACCTCCGTTGTGTCTTCAAAGCTGTTCTCCTGTTTTGTCCCAGCACCAAGAGTAAATCCCCAAAACAACCATTTAAAGGCTCCAGCATAGTCTCCCCATCCCATGATGTCTGTCGATCAGCTCCTTGGGCTTTTAAAGCTTTTAGTTGAGGTTGGGCTTGTCATGAGATTTGACAGTTGGCTGTCATCTTGCAGTGATTAAAAGCAGAGGTTCTGTCACACAGGCAGCTAAAAAGCCTTTGCCTCTTTCTAATGCTTGGACCCTGAAAGGACCCCCCTGCTAGTTTAAATACTGCAATTGTCAGCAATCAAATCTTCCTCCCCCCCCAAAAAAAAAAAAAATTCAGAAGGGTAGAAGGAGTATTTTATTCTTCTGTCAGCAAGAACCTGCTTCTCACAATCTCTTCTGCTGCTACTGGCTCCTCTGCTTCTTTAGACAAATCTTTAATTTATTTCCAAGCAAGGTGAAGAGAAGGACAGTGATTATTAAAAAAAAAAAAAACTGTTCTTGTGCCATAAAGACATAACAGTGTAAATGCTTTGAAGAGCTTTGTTGTGAGGGACTTGCTTGGGTATTAATTGATGTACACAGGTAGGTAACTTCAAGCAGCAATGTGTTAAATCAAGTGGGAAAGGAGGAGTTTTGTGCCGTTACCAGTTTTAGTTGCCGTGGAACTGATAAAAAGCTTTCCACAACTTGATTTATAATCTAAATCTGATCTACTTTTTCTACCAAGCAAAGCAGATAAAGATGGACATTTCCTGTTCCTGAAAGACAGTTCAGCTCATACCAGACCGTACCCTTTCCTAGCGCACGGAGAGGGGGGCGCAGCTGGACAAATGCTGTTGTAGGGAGAAAAGCAGGAGTGTCACCTCCCGGTGGCTCTGAGAGAAGACTGTGCCTGACATGAATAACTGTATAGCCATATCAAGTTTAAGAATGGAAAAAAAGACTTCAAAAAGAATTCATTTAGTATAATGCCCTTTTTTCCTTTATTCTAAGGAAAAAACCAAGTCCAGTGTCTGAAATGGCACAGTTGAAGAAATGCTGCAAAGTTAGTGCTGCATGTCATGGTACCAAATTAATGAGTGTCTAAAGCAGGCCTCAGAAATTTGAGTAATGCATCCTCTTATACATCAAGAAAGCCTAAAGGAAATCAGCAGTCATCACCTGGGGGTAGGGGGAACTCACAGGCTAATTCTGGGCTGACTTCAGTTAAAACCCTTCATCTTGGAGTACTCAACTTTATTTCTAAAAATTGTTTTATGAATTTCATGCTTTACCCATGGCAATATAGTTGAGCACATCTGTAGGTTTGTGGCGCTTTGGGGCCTTGTTTGAACTGTTAATCTGTCCAGGAATCATATAAATGATAATGTGAGCTGCACTTCATTCAGCTGTTCTGAGCAGGGAATTGTCCTTTCATAGGGTTTTTGGGATGTTTCTGGTATTTGGCCTTTGCCTGCTTGGTTTTCCCTGGGGCCAGTAGCGTCTTAAAAGTTTTCTGTCTCTCTTGTTTTTTCTGTCTTGGGGATTTATTTTTATTTTTTTTTTAATTAAAGAACCCCAAATTTCCCTTCAAGCTTAGGCTGGATAAATGCTTGAAGTTTCTATCTATCATCTCTTGGGTGATGTAAACTTTTGAAAGGTGTACTCAGTGAAAGTGAGGAGGTCAGCTCAGTAAATCCTCATTAATTGACGTTATAAAGTGATGCCCAGCTTAATGCAGTGATCTAAATTGTTCTTCAGCCTGATGAATCATGCAGCGTCAGCAGCAGAGGGCAAACCATACAATTGTAGAAAAGTATTTTAATACCCTTGTCCACCTCCACTTCTTCTCACATATGTAAGGAAGAAAATAAACAATACAGGAGAAAAATAAAGGTAGTTGATACCAAGTTTCACCTAAAGCTTTAAATTTCTTTAAATAAGGAGTCATTGTGGTAGCACCACAAAAGGAGTCATTTGCCTCCCTCTCAGAAAAAAAATTGGCTCATAGGCTTAATTAATTTGCAAAATGTTGTTCTAGAAAATAAGTGGTAGAAGTGAGCACCTGAAATATTATTATATTCCTTTTTTTTTAAAGCCATTTTTTCTCCCCATTTTTTTCCAGAAGTATTTTGTGCTATCAAAAGTGTTTGGGTGTTGCAATGTCTTCACTTTGCATCTGAAATTTAGAAGAGGGTTGGTCCATGTGGAGGAAAGGTTTTTTTTTTGCAAGGATTGGGCCCTTGGTCTGTGTCACTGTAAATAGGATCTGAAATCCATGTGGGAGTTTGATATACTCTGAGGAAACAAATGCAGTCTGTTCCAGTACGGCTCATGCATAGAGACTAAAATAAATGTTACTCTTCTGCTGAATGATATGCTAGATTTCTTCCTGATAAAAATGGATATTCCCTTACGATTCCAATAATGAAGTTCAGGACAAAACAAATGAATGCTCTGAATCTATTAGTAGCAACACACTGGCAGCTTAATGCAACAAGAAATCATGAACCCTGATTTACATATGCATTATTAATTCATACTGGTAGAATGTTTTAACACAAATAAGGTAAAGAAAAAATAACTTCATTTTCCCTCTTCCCTCCTCCTTTTCTTAAATGAAAGACCTCTTCTTCCCCAGACTCGCATAGTGGTGTAACATGCAAGCAATTTCATTTTTATTGTGCTTTCTAATTGGCATAGTGGGATACCTCAGTGAGCAAGACTGGCTTTGTTCCCCTGCTCTGCCTATAACACAGCAGCTTATGAGAGGCAGCGCAGCAAGCCCAGCATCTCTAGCTGCTCCTGTTTTTAAGTTCAGCAACCCAAGAAGTAATCTGTCAGTCTTGGTGGCAGCTACTAACAATGCTCAGGCTTTTCATCAAATCTGCCTTTAATTCCCTGAGATGGGAGACTCTGCCAGTCTCTGGTGGCTCAGAGCATAGCGGAGCATGGAAGCAGAGGAACTAAACTTCAGTGGTTGGGTTAATTTTTTCATCTGCATAGCTTTAAGTTTGATGCAGTGACATCTGCTATCAGTGCCTAAAGAGAACTTTAATTTTTCTTGCTCTCCCTCTGCACATTACTAATTTTGACTTTTTTTGTTGTTGTTTACTGTCTGTCATCTTTGCTTAAACTATTCCTCTTTTTGTAGTCTCAGTGACATCAGGAATGTGCCTGTGTCTCTTCGTATGTAGTTCATCTTCCTCCTTAGGTCCCTTGGTATATTGCAGTGAAGAAATAACAGTATAGTTCTCTATATGCTGTAAAACGTTTTTGCTTTCTTCCCATCTCAGTTTTCCTTTCATCTTCCTTTCCTTTCCATCAACTGTAGACTGGTCACTTTCAGCAGAGCTCTTTAACTCATTTTTAGTCTGTGTATATATTCAGTTTTGAGACAAGATTGCTGTTGTATTTCTACATTTTTCTTCTTATGGCCTTTCTCTTTTCCTGGCTTGATTAGAATTTTATTCTCCTAAATCTATATGTTGAAGAGAAACAGTCGCCTGAATATACTAGTAAATTTTTAGTTTATGTATAAATGCAGAGTGTGAATGCAGGCAAGTTTAGACATCTAAGGTTCATTTTCAGAGTCTACATATATACTTAGCAAGGATGTTAGTTGTATTTTTTTTTTTTACTGTGATACTGGGGCTATCCTTTATTTCTGCATAAAGATGTGAATGCCTTGGACAAGTCTCGCCCTAAAAGTGAGTTAAATCAAACTTCAAGGAAGAAGTCAGCATTTTCCAGTTTTTCCAGTTTTCACAGCTTTCACTGTTGGATGATAAATCTCTTTGAATGGAGCTGGAAAGCTTCTAGCAGCATGGGGAATTTATAGCCTTTGTCTGATAGGGGGCAAAAGGGGTGGCTGGAGGTCCCTATTCTCCCTAGGGGATTGGTGAAAGCTGCCGGCTTACACCAGGGCACCTTCAGACATTTGTCCATCACTTGTTTAGATCAAAGTCTGCTTTTTTCTTGTCCAGTGTCCCTGGCATCTGGTGAGACATGAGAAATTAGAGGTCCTAGATATGCTCACACAGTATATTGCTTTGCTCTCAGGGCAGTCCCCCAGACTGCCCCATGTCTTGTCTTGGAGCAGATCCCGTGGCAAAATGCTGGGCACCCGTACCGTTTTTGTCTTCTAATTCAGTGTGCATTATCAGAGTTAAATTTTTACTTTTCTAAGCAATGTAGGGCAAGAATAAGATTCATCTACATAAAAACACTTTGAAAGTGTGCTTTGCAGAAGCACTTCAGTGACCGTTCCCCAGCTGTATTGTGGCTTAATGGTGAAGATCTGAAAGTAAATGCTAATGAGAATGCAGCTTCATACAGGACTCCTCAACTATATTGGACTCCTCTGTGGCAAATTATATTCAGAACAGTTCTTAGTTTTCTAGATCTAAAAATGTTCTATATTAGGAGAAGGTCAGATCAGTTTTGAAACTTGGGTTGACGTTTCACACAAATCTTACTTTTATGAAAGATCGGTCATAACTTCAAAAGAAAATCATCTGGTCTCAAACAGGTGATGAAGCAGGGTGTTCTTGTACAGGGGTTACTTTCATGGAGTCTGAAAAGTGTTAGTCTAAGGGAAGATGGCTTGGGGTGCAGGTTGAATAAAAATGAAATGTTGAGTCTAATCCTGGGAAAGTTGTGTCTGGGCTGGGTTATTATGGGTATAATTACGTGGAGAGTTCTTTATGCAGCTCAAAAGCTACAGAAATCCTTTAAGCTTGTGATTTCCCTTCATTCTTGAGGACAGCTACTGAGGAGCTGCTCTGGTGGATGTTGTGGAAGATCTGAGATGTGTCAGCAATTTAGGTAAGAAATGTCTTCAGAGGGAATTTTATGTTGTGGTCACTAGTTACCCCAGGGAAGAGGATGGTGAGTTTGCCTGGTCTCTGACTCATGTTGGAAAGCAAATTTTGGCAGCTGAGGAAGGCAATAGACAGGAGAGTGTTAAACTTGTACAGAAGGAAAGGGTGGAACAGGGAACAAGTGAGTGTTCGTTTAGTGCAAAATTAAGATGTTAACAAAATTAGTTGAGACACAAAAGGTCATGGGGAGAGAAAAATCTGTAATTATCTCCATGTTAGTACTAGGAACCTGGAAAAACAGGCAGGAGGGCCTAGAATAGCTCATTTCTGAGCACAGCTATGGATGCACTGCACTGCTGAAACCTGATGGCAAAAATTGCGTGGTTAGAATATTAAAACCCCTGGGTCTGACCTGTTTTGCAAAGCTTGAATGAGAGAGAGGAATGTGAATGCCACTGTCAGGAAAGGCATTGTCACTTCTGAGACTCTGATCAGAAATCAGTTATTGGCTTGAATAACTACAGAGGGGTCAGCAACCTTTCATTAGAGAGTTGGAGACAGTCTTTTTCTTTCCCCTTGAGGCAGGACCCCAGAAGCCGCCAGGAAACAGTTCCTTGAGGAAGAGGCTTTGGGATACTGGGTGGAAGTGCAGGGGCTGCAGTGCTCCCGAAGCCCCTGGTGATGGTTTTCTTTGTGCAAAGCAGGAGCCTTCTTAAAATAAAATAAAAAAATATAGCATGGTTTGAGCTGCAAGATTTTCTCCTATGTATTACAAGGGCAAAGCCTACATTAGACCCTGCTCTGGCAGGTTAAAAATGAAACATGAAATTGAAAATTGTGGCTAGGTTAGATACAATGATCATAACTTGATTGTATGTGTGATGTGCATAGAATAAAATCTGACAAATTACATTTTTAGTGCTTTAAAAGGCCCATTCTAAAAGCTGCAAAGATTATTAGCCAAGCAGGTAGGAAGATGATATTTAAATGGAAAAAATAAATGATGTTTTGGAACTGCCAGGAGTATCCCACTGTATATCCTGAAGCCCACAATCAAGAGGAAAAGGATCTACTTGTATAACAAATGTATTGCTACATCTGCATCTGTTGTGACAAGAAAATTCCCAAATATTCAAAGCAGCAAGGGGAAATGGGGAGTAGATTTTTTTAAAATAACAGGAGCAGAAGCTGGTCTAGAAAGAAAAAGGGTACAAGCAATGAATATAATGAAGAATTTTTTAAGTTTAGAGAACCAACAAAACTGCTGCTTGTATTATTAGATAGATATGATGATGGGTTTTGACAGTTATATGCAGAAGCAAGTGCTTAGTTAGTATGTACTTCTGAAGTGTAGCTGGGTAACAGCCAGGTGATGCGGTTGTATCAAATGAAGGTGGTGATTTCCTCCTTTCCAGTCTGGCTGTGCCACTGTTATGGGATGAGTTACTGTGAGCTGACTTGGGGTGAGCCTGGATGGTGGGAGCTACTCGGTGGTGATTTTGTGTATTTGCCTAGTCTTTTGTTGAGGAGTAAATGTCCTCACATACATTAGGAAGGGCTGAGGTGTTTGATTAAACTTCACACGGTAGCTTACCTCTGTCATTAACTGTAGAGCCAGAAACCAGAAGGACACTAAGTAACATGTAAGTAATTTGTAAGCTGGTGTCCTGTGTTATATGAGTAGGTGAAGAAGCTTTTGGTTTGAATTGACTTCAATTTTGTTTATTGTATGTTGAAGCATGGGGCAAAAACAAAAGGCTGAACGTTAATGTTGTGAATGTAGCTGAACAGAGAAGGTGATTTAAGTTGCTGTTGGTGTGATTTACCCTGATCTTGGTTATGGCTGTGAAATCCTGATACGGGCTTTGAATGATGAATTCAAGATCAGAAAGTAATTGATCTCATACAAAACAAAGGTGTAGAAAATACATCTTGTGAAACTGATGATATCACAGATGATAAAACATAATGTTGATGCGGTATACTTTTCTGTGGGTGGCAAGCTCAGCTGCCAGGATATTTTGATTAAGAAACTAACTATCCAATACCAAATGCGCTGAATGCCAGCTAACCGGAGGGACTAGAGAGGTTGTAGTTAAATAGAATCATCATCCACCTGTAGGTTTGGAGTGGTTTTCCTGGCATAGTTTCACACAATTTGTGCCTTGTCTCCATGCTAGTTTGTTGCTAAATTAGCGATTTGAGGAGGAAAAAACTGATCCTGGTACAATCACTAGAAATAGTAATTTTCAGATGGCACAAATAACAACCATCTGTAAACTTCTAATCTGAGGGGAAATTGGAGTGATAAATAATGAGGATGAGATTGATTCAGTGCAGTTTGGGTTAGTTGGTAAATTGGGTATAATGTACCTTCTAACAGGACTAAATGTGAAATGAGGAAAAAGTGAGCTGATGGATCCATTGCTGCACGTACAGCAGGTGGGATGGGCATAGGCAGACTTCGCTGCCCTGCCTGTTACCCAGCAAAGCGCCCATGAGTCATCCCTGTGCCCTGGTCATTCAGAGGGAAGCTGGAAACCAAAGAGAGCTCTGAGCAGAGTCAGAAGGGTTGTCTGGAGAAGTGGCAAGGATTGCCTTAAAAGGCTGAAGTGGCTCAATCTTGGTCTAATAAAGAGGAGTTGGAAGGGTAACCTGATGATTCCTGCCCTTGGGTGACACCGAGCCCCTGCAGCGCTCCAGGCTTGGGGCAGAGTGGCTGGAGCTGCCTGGCAGAAAAGGAGCTGGGGGTGTTGGTGGCCTGTGGGCTGAACAGGAGCCAGCAGTGTGCCCAGGTGGCCAAGAAGGCCACCAGCATCCTGGCCTGTATTGGGAACAGTGTGGGGAGTAGGGCTCAGGAGGTGATGGTCCATCCCTGGAGGGATTTGAAATCTGGGTTGCCATAGTGCTTAGAGACATGGTTTAGTGATGGTTTTGATCAGAGTGAGGTTGATGGTTGGACTAGATGGTCTTAAAGGTCCCTTCCAACCTGGACGATTCTGTGATCTATTCTGTGATTGCCTATAACTGTCTCTAAAAGAACAAATACTTGACAGTTCAGCAGAGAAGACTTGGCTTTTTCCTTACTGGGTGAATAAAAAACGATTGGGACAACTCGCTCTTGACTGTAGAGGATTTTCTGACACTGGTTATTTTAGAAACTAATTGCCGTGGTTTTCTGCAAGAGATGACTCTAATGCAAACAGGATTTAACTGTGGGAAATCTCATGTGCAGCATGTCCGGTGGAAAGATTATGCTGTTTCCTTTTAGTTTCACAATTTGAAGATACTTATTAGACTGGGAAGCTCATCTGGATAGGCGTCTCAGCCAAGAAGTATGTTTTAAGTTTGATAGGAGCTCAGAATCTTGCCTTGGTGGAGTCATATATGGACAGTGGGGTGTGTTAATTCGTTTGGCATATCGATGCATTCTTCAGGACAAAAATCTGGAGATGGATGTTGTCCTGCAGACTCTTCTGTGTGTGCTGAGTGGGTTTCCAGTTGTAAGACATCAAGGAAACTCCAGCAATTAAACAATTAATGGTAAAGAGCACTTAATTCTCTTTCTACTGTTCAGCAGCCTGCCTTTCCATTAAAATTAGTTAGCTTTTATAAATAGCTGTGAAATTTGCCTGCACATTTCTATGCAAGCTCTTTTGTTCTTATAGAGCCCGAAATAATAAAGTATCTAAGTACCTGAAGAGGGGGGTGTGTAGAGAGGGAGGGGTTGGTCTTGTCTCCCAAGTCACAGGAGATAGGACAAGGGGAAATGGTCTCAAGTTGCACCAGGGGAGGTTTAGATTGGATATTAGGAAACATTTATTCACCAAAAGGGTTATCAAGCATTGGAATGGGCTGCCCAGGGAAGGGGTTGAGACACCATCCCTGGAAGCGTTCAAAAGACACGTAGACGTGGTCCTCCGGAATATGGCTTAGTAATTTTTATTTCCTATTTCTTATGTATTTTTTTTTTGTCAGAGTTAGGTTGATGGCTGGACTAGATGATCTTTAAGGTCTCTTCCAACCTAGATGATTCTGTGATTCTATGATTCTGAGGCATTCAAGACAGGGAGAAAAAAAATTGCTCTTGGCATCACTGCAGTTGTGAAAAATGTGGCAGTCCAGACTTTCTCTGTTTGTTTCTGTAAGGTCTTATCTGCAAGTCTGAATGTGGCACTGTAAATTAGGAACTCTGTTTACCCTTTAGAAAAGCAGATCTGTCTTGTGACATTGAGTTCAGTTAAGTCCCCTTTCTGTCCCCTAGCTTTCATCTCACAGATTCAGACAAACTGCTGAGTGCATCATAAATTCTCAAGGCAACTCTCAAAAAGGCTTCAAAAACATGGTTGTTCATGCAGAAAGATCTGTAAATTTTAAGCACTGAGCTACACATAATTCAGTTGTGCAGTGAATGGCCGTGCAGCAGTGTAGGATAGATTGAAATCGGATTTTAAACAAGTCTTTCAATTTTCTTTTTTACCCTGGAATTTAGTTGGTTCTTTCTTATTCTTGCTCCCCTATGCCCTTCCTTCCTGTGGTGTTTCCCAGCTGTCTTCTCGCTTTATCTCACTCCACCTCTTCTTGAAGAATTGTGCAAATTAAAGATGTAGAAGGACACCAGAGTGTACTTAGGCCAACAAGCCTCGAAGAAAAATGAGAATATATTGTCCTTTCTTGCAGCATTTGAAACAATTGGGGTAGGAAATCTAAGTGTTGAGACTTCAACAGCTCTTTCTCGTGAGACCATCCCAGTGCCTGATAGATGATATAATCACAAAGCTTTCCCTGGAGTCCCAACATGTTTCCTATGTTGTCTTCATCTGATGGCCCCTAAAATGATATTAATATACCATGAAGCAACAAAATCTTTCATGTGTTAGTGGATGCTACACTAGTCTCTGCTGTGTGATGGCTGCCTTGCAGAGCAGTGTCAAACTGAAGCAAACTGTTGGAAATGTTTCCTACAACAAGCTCTGCCGTGTTGCTTGTGTCGCAACTCTTTGTGTGCTGCTGTTAAGATCCTGGGAATAGTGATGAGAATTACAAAGACAGTCTTGGTTCGGCTTTACTGGAGCAGTCTGACAGTCTATTATCTCTTTTCAGTGTTCTTCAATGCCTGTGCAGATGCACCCTGAATTTGATTAGCTTATTTTCATCTCTAAAGTAAGCAACGCTGCGAAGTCATGACGAATTACTCTCTACTTTGTACTGACATAATCTTGATTCTGGCAAAATTCACGTTGATTTCAGAGAAGCAGCATTTCTGCATCTTGCCAATGATGGCTTTATTTTATTTCAGGCAATGTTTCTATCATTTGGTCTCTTTCCCCTTCTTTGATTAACCTTGCAGTGCCTGCTTATTTTGCATCAAGTTCCATTATTTTACTTCTCTTTTGGGTGCTTAATTAGGATTGTAAAACCCCCTAGCTTTAACATTTCCCTTTTCCTGCACTTCTCATGTATTATAACACTTTATTTGTAGTTTTCTATGTAGCTTTTTGACTACAATGCCTGTGTTTCACTCCCATCAACTTGAATTAATTTTCAAGCATGACTTCTTGAGACTACCCAATGTAGCTAAATGAGATAGTTACTTCTTTCCCCTCAGCCTTTAGTTTTATAACTCTATTAACTAAAATGTTATCTGGCAGGATTAATTCCTTATGAGGCTGTGCTGCTTCTTGTTGATTCTATTACCTTGCAGATGTTTACAGGTGTTTTTGCTTTGGGTTTTGTTTTTCTATTTGAATATGCTTATGCTTTTCAGGTACTTAGTTCCATATTTTATTTTTTTTAGTAAAATGATTTTACAGAATATGCCTTTGTTACTGAGTTTTCAAGTTTCTTTGTCTTGGTGTTGGCACATGTGGAGAATCCAGAACATAAGCAGAATGCAGTCCTTAGTGATTGTCTCATGCTTTCGTGTATGTAATCCAAGTAGTGTTTGTTCTGGTGTGCCTCCACCTCTGCTGGCAGCCCATCTGCCTCATGTTGCAGGTTAATTCTGGGTCCTCCAAAGCTTTGGGGCTTTCTAGGGGTGGAAACCACCTGCAAAAGCAGCTGGTTTCATCCTTTTCTTTCTAGCCTATTGCATTTTTCTGGTGGTGTTTCTCTCCCCTTTTATGTATTTACAAACAATGTGTCTCAGTCTTTCCGAGCTGCTCTAGCTTCTGCGAGCTCCTCCGCTGTAGGCATGCCATGGTGGTCTGCTTGCTTAGCTCTCACCCTCCCACCTCCATCTGTCCAGTCTTCTCTCCAGCACTTGGCTCTCAAGCCAGATTTCACTTCTAAATCTAGTGTGATTAAATATATTCTAGAGCTTGAAGTAAAGTTTGGCTGTAGCAACGTGGCACCTTAAGCTGCAGTTACAAGGTTGTTCTTCCCTATTAAGCTTGTACCTTCAAATTGAACACTACGCGTGGTTTGTTCAAATATACTTTCAGGAGCCACTTGATCAACTCGTTTTACTCAGCCCACTGAAAAAATAAATAAACTTCACCTCTTCAGCGGGCTTGATCTCTGCTGTGTCCTGTGAACGTTTTCTGTCTATTTAAGCCATGAGCTCCTATTCCACTTTGGTGGTATCCCGATAATGGTGAAGTGACTGAGACTTCTAGATCTTTGCAGATAAAATAATAAAAGTACTGCGGTATCAGTTTTGAGTTCGCAGTTTTACTGTTCTCACACTGGAAACATGAGTGGCTGCAGGAGGAGGCTTATTTCCACCCTTTTATCAGCCCCTTGCTCAATTTGGGCAGGTTCCTTGGCTCTTGCCTTGCTCCTTGGAGAGAGGAGCTGATTCAGGTGGTGCATTTAGAAGCCTCTTCCTTATAGCTTTAAATTCTTCCGGCATGTCAGAAAATCCTGCTTCCTTTCAGCTATTTCTCATCTTGCATCTAATCAGAGTGGGATCATTGTTTCCAGCTTCTGGAAGAGCAAAAATGTGAATGGCACCCTGGATCACACGCTTAGCAGAAAACGCTGGTAATTCCATAAGCTTGGCATTTAGACAGATGAAACTGCAAGAAGTGTTTACTGCAATTTTTTGTTGCTGGCCGTGATATTTAAAAGCTTCAAATTCTTCTGCATAGCCAGAGATTTCTAGCATTTCCAGCATTTTCCATCAGATTGTTCTACTTGTGCAGAGAAGCATTTTTAAGCCTAGGTTGCAGCCCTGACTGTTTTCTTGGCTTGACTTCTGTGGGGGGAAAAAGTTAAAATTAAAAGTTAAAATTAATTTTTTTCTTACTTCTCCAGGAGCCTTGAATTCCCTGTTATTGAAAATCGTGTGCTTAATGGGGAGAAGAGTTAATGCCTTTGGAAGAGGTGGTCAGGCAAAGCTGGGACCTTCAAACAGGAGGAAGAGGACATGTAGCTGCTTCTTCTCATGACTTACCATTTAGCTTCTGGGAAAGAAGGTGGAGAAGGTAGGGCCGTTTTAACAGAAGCAATATAGTTAAGGAGATAACTTGTAAGATATAAGCTTAATGTGCTTCAGTTTTATCATTTGGTGTCTCTTCTTCCCTATTCTACTTCTAGGGAAATAGCGTTTTTAAATCTTAAACTCATGCTGATGCCAAGTGAACAAACATTCTTCTGTGGGTGTGGCAGACACCAATTTTACTAAATAATTTCCTAAATTTTTATTGCGTTGTGAAATAATTAAACTGCTAGCTAAAATAACTTGTAGTGATTGGATGCTGTTATTTCCTCCTAGCATAAGTAGGAGTTCAGACAGCGTGCAGACTAATAACCATATGCACTACGTAGGAATAAATACGTTCTGGGCTATGTGAAGAAGCTCAAGGCTGAATGCTTTAGTTCAGGTGGATATAGAATAAACAAGAAGCTCTGAATCTGAGGGCAGAGACTGGTAGATCAGCAATAAATCTTCAGTTCAACTGGGGAGCACATATACGTTAAACTTACAAAAAAAGGCCCAAGTTTTAAAACCAAATTAATTAAAAAAATCTAAACCCCAGAAATCTGAATCTGACTGGCTCTTTCACAAACCACCAAATAATTGTGAATAAGTAATAGAATTGTGTGCATATAGTTAGAAATATAATTTCAAGTGCCTCTTGGGTTTTATGAAGACACCATAAAATTTTTCCTCATTAGGGCATCCCTAATTTGTTGCTTTCAGATTCCTAAATGGAAGGAAGAGGGGTGCAACTTCCAGTGCACTTTAATGACTGTTTTCTCTGCAAGTGCTATAGTTAGTGTGACGTATTTTGATTGTCACAAAACCTGTTAAATTGTAATTAGACCTTTATTATCTTTGATTACACGGCAAAAGGTTCAAATGCATTTTCATCTCAATCACCACCTTCTTTGAGGTTGCATTAGTTGCTCTAAGGCTAAGAAAGAAAATATTATGCAGATGAAGCCCTCTATCCACCCACAGCAGTATTAAATCTATCTGAAAGCATCTGGTATTAATCTTGTTTATATGCCTGTCACTGATTGCACTAGGGCTGCTGTGGATTTTGACCAAAGCAGAACTGCAGGCAGTGGGCCTAAGATTTAAAGCTTCCTTAATTCTTTTTTCTTTTCTTCTTTTCACAGTGACCAAATGCCACTGAGAAATCAAGGGAGCACAAAGTAAACAGACAATGGTAGGTTTGAATATCATTCTTTGTTTTCGTGATTATTAAACAGTCAAGTTGCTTATTAAAAATCCCTTTTGAGTCTAATCTGAAACAAGTGGCTTTTGAAATGATGCCTACAGACAAGTCTCTCAGAACCATCCCTCCTTTTTTTGCAAATAATATGCCAATAATGCCAAACGAGCTCCTCTAAAGCCCACGGCTTCATAGAAGCTCTCTGACAAAGAATATTAAGCCTTTTAAGTTGTGTAATTTCATTTTGTTTGGCCTGATTGCTTCTGTTTTTGTATGATAAGGACCTGGCAGAAACTGCATAAAACAGCAGTTAAAGTCATCACAGTGCTGGAAGTTAATTGCTGACTTTCTGCACTGAAGAAAACCTCTGTGTTATCCTTGGAGAAGCCACTAATGAAGCACCTTGTGTAGTTAAATCCTGTTATTCTTTATTCACCTTGAAATCTGATGAAAGAAGAAAAAGCCTGTTGTCGTAAGATGAGTATCAGCTCATGTTTTGAGTTCATAATCATCTGCTTGATGACAGCTCAGAGACAGAAGATCCAGGATAAATTAGCTTGCTTTGAAAACTCTGGCACCTAATACATGACAATGTTACTACTTACCAGGAAATTTGTGCCTGAAAAAATGTCATATGGCAAATAACGGAGGTCTAGGGGCTTCCTAGTTTCTATTCAGAATACGTAGTCCCTGTCATTATAGGAAGATGCATGCAATTCTTTCAAAAAGAGCCCTTGAAGTTTGACATGCAATATAACTGCCTGCTTTTATTCTAAGAATCTGTGGTTTTATTTTCCTGCCAACTTACAAGTTATCTTACTGATCTTTATGCTCAAACCTTTCTGGAGTCACCAGCTTTTTTTTTTTTTTTTTTAATGGTGTAATTTTTCAGATTCTTCTGAAGTTTTCTATTTGTAATTTACTCAACTGTCAATCTTTGGTTATTCAGGCTGAATTGTTATATAAATCTCAGCAAGTGTCAAGATACAGATCTGATGGAAGTGGTGTGTCCTTTCAGCACTTTAAAAAAACATAATTATTCTCTGAATGCTGCAAATGAACAATGCAGGCCATTATTTCTCTCTTTTCAGAGACAGGGCAATTATATTCAATGAGCAGCCCCACGGTCTGTGTTCCTGCTAAACAATATTCTGTGGTCCAGCTTCTAGGTCTTCATAGTATTTTCCAGTTTGTTAAAAATGTTTTTATCCTTTAGTGCCTTCTCTTCAACAACCCGTAGATATGTTGGGAATTTTTGCCATTGAGTTTAGTTTCAAGTGTTTTATGCACTTCTGTGTCAGTCCTGGGACTCAGCTGCCCTCCTGCAACAGCACTCCCTAAAATAGCTTTAGCCATATGGGGGAAGGTGAAGGATTTTATTGCATTCATTAAATCTCATTTGCTCTAGAGCCACTGGGACATGAGCTGAAAGGTCACAGAATCTAATAACCCTACATAGTGCAGAGGTAGGGTATGAACTTGATTATACATAGAGTATTAGTTAATGGTGATTGCAGTCTTTTTCATGCATAATGTAAATACTTGATCATAGGAAACGGCAGTGAATTTACTTCTGTTTACTTCCATTCCCCACAGAGAGAACAAAAATGAAATACTAGTTAAAAGAAAATTTAATAGCCTGAAGTCTCTGTGTGTGAAAACTGACATGCATTTTCATTTTACTTAAAGTATGTTGTTTTTGGGAATATATAAAACAGGTATTTTATAAGAATTTTCTGAAACTAAGTGTCTAGCCAACTTCTGTGCTTACAAGCATTTGATGTTTTAAAGAACTTCTAAAAAAACCCTACATTCCCTTCTAGGACGGTTTAAAATTTAAAATTTAGAAGTTTCAGCAAAATCTATTTCTCACTAGAAATTCTTGCTCTTCTAGATTTTTTTTTTAATTTATTCCCCCCCCCTCTCCCCCAGCTCTGAATAGCCTTTCTTCACGGAAAGATTTGGTATGTTCCTTGCCAAGTTGACAAAACCAGGAAATGAGCAGCTTGCAGACACTTACAAGAACTTGTATTTCTGACTGCAGTAACTTGCTCGTTGGGATTGCAATTGAAATTTTATGAACACACGTCATTAGTATTTGAATGCATGCTGTTACTATCTGATGGCTACTTGGAGGCCTGTGTAAAAAAAGGGCTTTTGAGGTTAGTTGTTATTTTAATGTGAGTGGATGGATCACAAAAAACAACCCCTGGAAACGTCAGCGGCTTTCCACCGTTTACCAGCTCTGCATGACTGAGAGCAAGAAGGAACAAACCCTTGTCACTTATGAAGACCTAGTATAGCTATACAGAGCTAATAGAATCGTAGGATTGTCCAGGTTGGAAGAGACCTTTCAGATCATCTAGTCCAACCATCAACCTCTCTCTGATCAAAACCATCACTAAACCATGTCTCTAAGCATTATGTCGACCTGGCTTTTCAATATCTCCAAGGATGGGGCCTCAACTCCTTCCAAGGCTTCACAACCCTTTCCCTCTCTACAGTTTTCCTACTCTCCAACCTGAACCTCCCCTGGGGCAACTTGAGGCCGTTTCCTCTTGTCCCATGGCCTGGGACTTGGGAGAAGAGACCGACCCCCCCTGGCTACAGCCTCCTTTCAGGGAGTTG
>JAOQGH010000002.1:2768747-2825287 GCA_025769975.1 Gallinago jamesoni | reverse complement strand
TTTTCTCCAGGCTCAACACCCCCAGCTCCCTCAGCCTCTCCTCATCACACTTGTTCTCCAGACCCCTCACCAGCTTCGTTGCCCTTCTCTGGACCCACTCCAGCCCCTCAATGGCTTTGTTGTAGTACACACCTACTATCAGTTTAGTGCCTGTCAATCACAGAAATACAAAGTTAATTTTGTGTTAAGTCAGAATTTTTATACCTGAACAAATCTGCCTATCCTTGGTGCTAATACAGAGGACCAATTTCTTCTACTTGAAATGTATCACTGATGTCCCTTGATTTATCCAGCAAATTAACAGGCCAGATGGAATAACTTTAATGAGATTTTTCTGGGAAAGAAGAGTTTTCTTAACAGATCCATGCAATGAGTTAGAAACAAATAATAAGCACTGGAATCAATTTTGGTTTTTTTGTTCTCAATTTACATGCATAAAGCTTTCTGAAGTGCTGGGTGGGAGGATGGAGTTTGGGAAAGATTACTTGCCCTCCATTCTTCCTGCTTGTAAATGTGCTTTTTGTGATTATCTTGTGTCTCATGCTTTTTTCTCCTCTCCTCCCCCGAAGAATACCCTGTGGTTTATTTTTTTTTTAATTTTAGAGGCTGACTTTTCTTCGTGCTTTTTTATTTCTGATGGTTACTCTCCAGAGGTCTGAAGCTAGGTGCAACATTATCAGCAATTTTCTTTTTCCCATTGTTGATTTAAGCAGCGTGACAAATATTTGGCACTATGGAAGGTTCACAGTTCTGGTATTTTACTCTACTAATGTGCTTTTTCCCAAATACTGCCTAAAGATTGCACTTATCTTTCATACTGATGCACTTTGAAGGAAAGGAAAAAAGGGAACAAAATATGAGCAGCTCCTGGGCAAGTGCTCTTGCCCCATTAAACAAAGAAACAATCCAAACCCACAGCTGAATTTGCAATTGCAAGATTCATCCGGGAGGTGGTTTTTTTGAGGGGTGCTGGGGGTTGAGACAGAGAAGTATCTACCCAAGCCAAGATGGGTTAACCCTTGTTTCTGCGAGGGTCTCCCTGGGAATGAGGTTTATACACCAAGATATGTGTGCACCTTTCCTTTGCCTTCCTCTTGTACCCATGCGTGCTCTGGAGTTCACAGGATTATGGATGTGATTTTTGGCAGACATGTAATGCTCTGTGGGTAGGGTGGTCACCACTAGTTTGGATTATCAGATTTGTAGCTGGTTTTGGAATTATGTCTTATGTCCTGCATTAGAAGTAATGTGTGTGGTGACCTTCCTGTATTACTAATGTTTGTAAACATGGCTTTTTAAATTAATATGTTTTTTAAACATCTTAAATTGTCAGCTGCTTAGGGTGTGAGAGCCCCATCTCAGCGCAGGTTTCGGTAGCTTTCAGCTACTTTCTTACAACGTGTGCTGAATCTTCTTCTTTTGCTACTTCCAAAGTGCGAGGGGCACTTGAGCCTCTTCACTGCTGCCTGGTGAATCCTGAGTAGGGAATGCCTACTGTAGGCAGTACACACACCTCCCCAGAGAATGCATCCAATTTGGTCTATCCTTCTGTTTTATTAGCAGGATTGTGGAAAGACGGATGCACAGGGATTTCAGAGGCATTTACTTTGGGTGTTCAGTACTGGAGGAGTGTGTTTGCCTTTGATCGCCTCAGCGCTGGGTAGATTGAATAGGTCTTCTCTGTGAAGCTGCCTGGCTGCTTTTCAGTAGTGAGACCTGCACATCTAACCCACACAGGTCTTTCAGGGGGTCACTGGTATCACCTACTAATGGGTCTAACGGTGCCCAGGTTTACAAAGGGCTTTTTAATGTAATATCAGGCAAATGTTTAACCTCTGGTTGGGTAGCGGTGACCCCTTTGCAAGGTTGTGATGGAGAACTGTGCAATAATAGAGCCTTGTACTTAATACCTGAGTGACTCTGCTTCTTGCACTTATCATTCCAGTACGCATCTGTATCTGGTACATTGACACAGCCTATGCAAGCTCTTCTTGGCAGAGGAATTTCAAGAGAATGGATTTCTGTTCACATATTTGAGCCAGGCACCTACCTCAGCATCATTTCTCTCTGTACCAAGAACGTAACCAAGTCACTTCCTCAATTAAACGAGGTAAATCTATTTAGTTCTCTGAAAGCGTGGTTGAACTTCCATTTCCTAGTTTGTGTCTTTCTTTTTTTCTCTCCTGTGTACAGTCCCAAGTAACAGTTGCAGCTGGGTCTTAATTAACAATTGCCTTAATGTTACAGGAAATGGATTCCACCTCGCTCTCCTGAACACGTGATGCCTCCATTATAGATAACACATGGGGCAACTGAGCAGGAGCAGACCAAGTCCAGCCTAAGGTCCTTTCTCTAACAGTGATCAAAAAGCAAGTACCTCAGGAAGAGGGTAAGAAAAAAGCCTAAAAATGCTTTTCCCGTCCCCTCACATTCCCCACGTGTCCAACCATTTTTGCCTTTCTTGCTCTTGAGAAGTTTTTCCAAGTCAGAAGAAGCTTCTGTGGGTTTTGTAACCCTTGTGGCTGCTTCATCCCAAATCCCTGTAAACAGCATCCACAACATCCTAGAGCAAATGGTGCTTTTAAGTAACAAGCTAAAGAAACATGACAGTTAAGCGGATTTCTGGAAGATAATTTGCTAAAAGTAGAATAGCCTTATGTCACAAGTTTTCTTATACATTGATAATGAAAATGAATTCAATCCTCTAATCGAATACAATTTGGCCTTAAGAAGCTAAAGTGAGGATAAAAATTATCATGCAAAGCTCCTTCTGCAGTCCACTTGGGTTGTTTGTATTTTAACATATTTACTGTAAGTAGTAACTGAGATTGCACGCGACCTGAGAGGTATATGCTCATGTATATTGATTTTTAATTGTATGCGTTGACATGAGAACATATAACTAATGAAATTACTGAGAAATAATTCAGAATGCCAGGAGCTTTTCTTGGGCATGTAGAAATTTAGTGTAATGCCCAAATATCAAATAACACAAAGTTAGTCCTGTATCAGCTGTATAAGATATGGATGCTGCCGGTGTCAGGGATGAGAGCTCTTGGATGACTGAAAGGTGCCCTTTTCAGACCCAAGCCCATAGTCCATCTTCCTCTGTCACGGAAACTGCCACCCTGGTACCAGCTCTGGACCTGTGGTGATCTTGAGCTTGGTGTGTTAGGGTGAGCTGAAATCATATCTTTACTTTAATGTGCTGGGCTGAAAACTGCAGTAGTTGGACTGCTTTGTGAGCCGTGTAGTTGTCCTCACAGAAGAAATGGCACCATGGATGAGCAGTGGGGGGTGTGTAGTGAGCACCTGTTGCAGTAGCTGCTGGTGGTGCGTCAGGGCCTTTGGACTCTGCGTGGAGACAGGAATTCAGCTCGTCTGGGGGATGGACAGACACTGAACTCAAATGTGGGCATGCTGAAGGCAAGTTTGAAACAGCATTGGTAGCTCTTGGTTTACTACTAACTAGCATACAAACACCTGCTTAAAAAAGTTTAGAGGTATTTTTGTTATAACTAAAGACTTGTACATCTTTTTTTCTTCTTGGCGCTGTAATACCTGTGTCTGTGCTGCTTGAACAGCTGTGCTCAGCATACAAATTTGCTGCATGCGGAACAAAAGCAAAAGGAAGATGTAGTGATGGAGAGAAAAATTAAAATGCACAAAGCGTTGATTATCTCTTCCCAATACATACGTCCCTACTCTGCTTTGGGCTTTTCATTGTATTCTGGGCAAATGGTCCTCTGGTGTTTAAAAGGACTTCTTTTTAACATTAACTGTCTGGATATTTATAAAACAGAAACAAACAAACCTCCTTCCTCCCTTTGGTACAGTTTAAGCATCTCAAAGATTACTGATTTCCTGCTTCGTTACAATACGGATAGCCAGATAAATACTTTGATCTGGTACCTCTGTCAGAATATGCTTTTTTTTGGTTTTTTTGTTGTGGCTTGAATATCAGCATTTGATTATAACACTGAGGACCGCAATACCGTCCTGTTTTTCAAGGAGCTCTTCTGAGTTTTTTCAAATCCCTTAAATACCTGTCAGGTGTTCCCATAATGAAAACAGAATGCAATACAGTCTTCAGCACAAAGTGGTATTATGTGGTGTAATGTTGGGAATTTTTCCACTGAAGACCGTTTTTGTGCTTTGCTACAATCTGTTAAGTAATTGACTTCAGGGTCTGTCACTTTGTTTTCCATCACTTGCACTGATGTGATTAATTAGGAATTCTTCTGTTGGCTGTGTTTTCATTCCAAGTGGCTTTGTGTGATGCAATCAGCCCTTTCCTTTAACTACATGGTGTGGGTAAATCCAGTTCAGGTGATGAGCATTGATTTTTGTATGGGAAATTTGTGGTTAAAATCACAAAAGATGAATATATGTGTACAGGTTTGAGAGGGAAGATGCCATTTTTATTTTCTCCTTCCTTTATTTTATCTTTTACCACGATTTTTTTTTCCTTTACTTGTCTGGCACATCCAGTGCTCAGGTACCAAAATATAAAGCGCCGTTCTTTTCTCTAAAGTTTATTGAACGTAACTACAAATGGAATGGATTTTTCTTAGTTTTTATCTCTAGCTAGAGAAACTTTGCAAAATCCAAACCCACCCCAGCAATACTTTTGTTCTGCCAGTGCAGGCATAGGTATAAGTCTTATCTCAGTGAGCCGAGGTTACCAGCGATGGGAGGAATTGTGCTGTGAAACTCCCTGATGAAGTAAAAGAAAAATAAATAAAAAAATTATATGAAGGTGTTTTTGAGGGGACTTCTGATATTTGTCATTAAGGAATTAAGTCCCTCCTCTCCCTTTTTTATTGCTGCTTGGCTAATACTCAAGAAAAATGAATTGGCAGTTATAGAAGATTTTAGAGTAAAAGGACTTTATGGTTTCAGCTGAATCTCTGTAGGTGTTATATAGTTTGATAATAAGGAAGGACTTTTTAAACGCGCTAATCCATAGCCTGCGTGCTGCTTCTACTAAAGAAAACATGAGCTGGAAACCCAGAAACTTCAGGGAGCTGTCTGTCCCTGAGATACCAGACTCTCACACTGAGAGCTTAGAAAGAACTTTATTTAAAAAATTTAGACATGGCACAATGAGCAGGTGAAGAGCAATGCGGTTTTGGTAAGCAAAGAATAGTCCATAAGGAAGAGTTGTGGGTTTTTTCTGTTTCTGGCTGAGATTTGGATCTTAACTTCAAAGGAGTTCTTGGGTGATCTGTAGGTGGGAACTTCAGTAGGAAAATCAAGTCAGCGTAAGGGGAGTCCTGTGCCAGAATGTTTTAATTTTACATCTGTATTGGATGAGTAAGTCTTGTTTTTGCTAACCTCTGCTAGCAAAAGGCCTCATTCGTTTGTCTCTGGAATTACTCATGTTTGCATCTTTCTCTTCTGCTGTTTTCTGGTTATTCTGTCTATTTCATATTAGTCTGTCTTGGCATGTCTGAAATCAAGTTGGACATGTGCTGTTTGTAACTCTTTCAGTCAGGCGCTTCTAAGCCTTCCTCCGCATTGATTTAAATAATTTAAAATGTTATCTTTCTCACAGGTCTTTAGCCCTGAGCAACTGAGCCTCGTCGTGTTGAGACCCACATATAAATGACCTGTTAGCTGAGCTGGGTTTTCGATAACCTGAAAAATGACATGCTGCTCCTAGAGCTTGCACTGCTCAGCCTACCCTCTGTAGCCACGGGCTGTAACAATTCGCAGCACAAGGGGATCGGCAGAGCACAGAATTTGCAGCACGTGTACACACTTGAGTGAGTTATATCAGCATTAGCTTTTTGCCTTGAGCAATGCTGTCTTTTGTATACTTGCAGTCAAGTCCTACATATGTCAGTGTCCTCGGGTTGGAATACAGAAGTAACATAAGGATGACTCTGCTGGTTCAGACCAAAAGTCTATGTGATTTCATGTCCTGCTCTTGGTGGTGGCCAGGAGCAACTGGGAGCTTGTGGACTTTCAGGATTATGGGAACTGTTGAGTTTCTGCTGTCCAGGTGCTGCTTCTTTTGGTACAAGTATAATCTTTCACTTCTGAGGGGACTGAAGTTATTCCATGTATTTATTTTTGGCTCTAAAAAGAGTTGAGAAGTATGGAAAATTAGGAGAGCAGAGGGTTGCTTTTGCACCCAAAATTCGTTTCAACTTCCTCAGGAGAGTGCTTCCTTTAATCCTATGAATCTCATCTTTGCATATACAACTGGCTCTGTATCACAGTCAGAGGTCTTGGACATAATTCAAATTGCTAAAAGAAATAAGTTGTACTGGATATAAGTAAGAGTAAAATCTTTGACACAACCTCCTATATCCCATGGCATAAAAATTATGTGTCCCCCTTTCCAAAATAACCCTCCCCTCCAATTCATGCCTTTTTCAGCAAAATAACCCTTGTCACAAACTAGGCTTTGGTAGGAAGGACCCTCTCATCTACCTGTTATGTAGAAGATTGGTGTTACTGCTGCTTTACCGCTTTGAGGAGCGGTCCCTGCATGATTTTACCCTGATAGCACTCTGTACCCACTGAGTATTTCATCCTAGAGAGAGAGGAGCACAGCAGCCTATTTATAGTCCCTTCACAAACCCCAGTTTGGGGAGAATCAGATTTGCTTGATTTCAGTTGGCTTCGTGCCAAGGAGGTGTGTTCCCATTGAATACCAGTGCATCTGATACATGTTAAGATGGATTAATCCTGTTTAAATATTTAACTTGTCTAAGTGTTGTGAGGACTATAAATAAGTATGCTTGGGCCAAAGTTGAGTGTGTGGCTGAATGGAACTGTGATGACAGAAATAAATCTTTAAAATTGCTCTGAGTGCTTTACAAGTCTGTGATTGAATTACAGCTTTTGTAATGGCCATCTGTCAAAATATTATTTTAAGGACTAATGCAACCCTGAATGGCATTGCAAGTGTAACAGGAAGGATCATGATTGTCCTTGTTATGGTAAAACATAGTTCATTACAAACACATCTCAGCCAGAGTTTACCAACACAGCAATGTACTATCATAGACTGTGTTGGGTTGGAAGGGACCTTTAAAGGTCACTTAGTCCAACCTCCCCCCTCCCTGCAGTAAGCAGGGACATCTTTAACTAGATCAGATTGCTCAGAACCACATCAAGCCTGACCTTGAATGTCTCCAGAGATGGGGCCTCCTCCACCTCTCTTGTGGAGTGCCAGCTTGTTCCGGTGTCTCACCACCCTCATTGTAAAGAACTTCTTCAGAATGTCTAATGTAAAACTACCCTGCTCTAGTTTAAAACCATTGCCCCTCATTCTCTTGCTACATGCCCTTGCAAACAGTCCCTCTCTATCTCTCCTGTAGCCCCTTCAGGTACTGGAAGGGGCTATAAGGTCTCCCTGGAGCCTTCTCTTCTCCAGGTTGAAGAACCCCAACTCTCTCTACCTGTCCTCAAAGCAGGTAGAGGTGCTCCAGCCCTTGGGTCATCCTTGTGGCCTTCCTCTGGACAGGCTTCAACAGGTCTATGTCCCTCTTGTGCTAAGGGATCCAGAGCTGGACACAGTACTCCAGGTGGGGTCTCATGAGAGTAGAGTAGAGGAGGAGAGTCACCTCTCTTGCTGGTTGTACTTCTTTTGATGCAGCCCAGCATGCAATTGGCCTTCTGGGCTGCGAGTGCACATTGTTGGCTCAGGTCCAGCTTTTCATCCACCAGCACACCAAGTCCTTTACTGCAGGGCTGCTCTCCTTCACATCATTCTCCAGCCTGAATTGATACCAAAGATTGTTCCGACCCAAGTCCAGGACATTGTAGTTGGCCTTGTTGAACATAATGAGATTTGTGCAGGCCCACCACTCTAGCTTGCCCAGGTCCCTCGGGATGACGTCCCATCCCTCTAGCATTTTGACCGCACCACTCAGCTTGGTGTTGTCCGTGGACTTGCTAAGGGTGCACTTCATCCCACTGTCTATATCATTGATGAAGATCGTAACCAGCACTGGTCCCAGTATGGATTCCTGAGGGACACCAGTTGTCACCCTTCTCCATCTGGATATTGAGCCACTGACCACTACCCTCTGGCGGTGACCATCCAGCCAGTTCCTCGTCCACCGAATAGGCCACCCATCAAATCTGTATCTCCAACTTAAGAGAGAAGGATGTTGTAGGGGACTGTGTCAAAGGCCTTGCAGAAGTCCAGATAGATGGTATCCATTACTCTTCCCTTGTCCACTGATGTAATCGTTCCATTGGAGAAAGCCACTAGGTTGGTCAGGCAGGACTTGTCTTTAGTAAAGCCGTACTCATTGTCTCAAATCACCTCCTTGTCCTTCATGTGCCTTAGCATAGCTTTTAGGAGAATCTGTTCTATGATCTTCCCATTCGTGACCTTGAACATTGACTTTTGGATTTTTCATCCAGATCATTTTGAACATTATAGTACATTAGCGATGAAAGTGGAAGAGGGGAGATTTAGATTAGATATTAGGAAGAAATTCTTTACAGTGAGGGTGGTGAGGCACTGGAACGGGTTGCCCAGGGAGATCGTGGATGCCCCATCCCTGGAGGTGTTCAAGGCCGGGCTGGATGGGGCTTTGACCAACCTGGTCTGGTGGGAGGTGTCCCTGCCCATGGCAGGGGGGTTGGAACTCGATGATCTTTAAGGTCCCTTTCCATCCCAAATGATTCTATGATCTGTTGTTTTAAGAATGAAGTTGCATAAAGGACCTGGTAACAGTGTCTATGGCAAAAAGGGTACTGGATATTTAAAAACAACAAAAAAAGTCTTTTCATATTAGTAGAATTACCTGTATTTGATATTTTTGACTCCTCCTTTAATTTTGTAACACCAATGAACTGCAATGAAAAATATTGCCAGTTGTAAGATGCTGCCTTTTGTGTATTCCTCCTCTCCTCTTAACGTCGCTACCATTAGCTAAAAGAAGCATTTGTCTTATACATGCCTTCTAGTTCCCTGTGATCCTTTTCACACGGGTTATCTCGAGTGATCTCAGGGGTTATCCTGAGAGAACCTAGAGGAGCAGTATCTTGACATTGTTATCAAGAGATAAATGCGCACTGAACTTGTATTGTTTTAAAGAATAGTTTGTTTTGAAATGGATCCCTGTGTGGGAAATGATCTTCTGGATTTGATTTTTTTGATATGGCCTCAACACCAAATTCGTGGTTCCTTTCTTTGTCTCGCTTGCAGGCTTGTGATCCCAAGTCTTGGGTCTGTTTTGATTTACAATATGCTGAGTAGTAAAGCAATTCAGCTCCACGCTTGCAAGTGATGATTGTGGTAAAACTAGGAATGTATTAAAAATACATATAAAACAATTTGATGTCTTTAGAAAGTATTTGCTGGCTTCAGCTGGTTAAATTTTTTCAAGTCTTCATCTGTCCGTTAGCACTTGCTGGTTTTGTTTTTGGGATTTTTTTTTTTTTTTTACTGTTTATTTGAATTTTGGCATTTTCTGTTTTTCCTTCGGGCTAGTAATAAAACCAAGTTAATGTCACAGTATTAGCTTTGGTCCTTATCCTGGTTTTGTATCGTGTAACTCTAATCCATCCTGTTGATAAAAGTAACTACCTTTAGCCACAGCAAACTGCAGTATCGCTCTTAAGCAGGTCAACTATTGAAGTGATAATCCCATGGCAGAAGAGGATGTATGAGGCAATAAATTTCTCCTCGTTTCATAAACATGGAGACCTGTAACCCATCTGTTTGTGCCTCGAGGAGACATTTACTTGTCTGTGGTACAGCAGGTTCTTTGGGGATGCTCTTATTCTACGACGAATAAAGGAAATAATTCGCGATGTATTTTTCAGGCTTACTTTTTATTTGATTCTGACATAGCGAGGGAATAGCAGGCAGCACAGTGCAGCAAAAAGGCTTGAACTGCAGATGCCCTCTGAAAAATCTGACTGCAGGATTGGAAAACTTATGTGTGAGAGAGGGAGGGGTAGCCTGGTGGAGCGCTCAGCATCCCTCCTGGCTGAGAAACTCTCCTGGAGTTGTAGATACATCTGTCAGTAACTGCTCCATTTGGGTTGGATTCTAAAGAAGTGAGCAATTTGTACAGAAAACAAACAGTAAAACTGCAGTGTGGAGTAATTTTTTTTATTCCTAAATCATTTATATTTAGGTGTGTTATCTCTTTCTCTGGATGTTTTGGGGTTTTTTTTGTTCTTTTGAAAAGCAGCCAGCCAAAATACAGACTTTCTTTTGAGCTTGAAAAGCTCAACTCTTATATTGCAGCTGCAAACTCCTTGTGCCTCAACCACAAGTCTGCTAGGGTTCAGTGTTCTCCAAATCAATACGAAATGTGTAGAAACTTGGCAGTTTATTAAATTGTGTCAGCAGGAATGGTCCTTGTGGTTTCATATCAGAATTTTACAGCATAAAATAAAGTACACTGGGAGGAGATGAATATTTTATGGCAGAGGTTGGAGCAGGGAGGTTGTCTGGCCAGTTAGCAGAGGAAGGGGCAGTGTGCTCACTCAGGACCAGCAGCTTTTCCCAGGCTCCCATCTGTTTGGGAGGCAACTTGGGAATGAAAAAGCTGTTTTAAAAATGTGCCCTGCCATCCTGGGCTTGTCACCAGGTGTGGCACTGCTGACCCTTTCCCAGACTGGCCTACATGGGAACTCAGAAATGATGCAGAAGAAGCAGGTAAACGCTGCAAACGTGTGCTTCAGTGACAATGGAAGATAAGATTGAAACTATGTACTTATTGAGCACCAACATTAAATTTCATCTGTTACAGGCTATTCTTGTGAGCAGTGTTTAATGCTGTTTTAGGACTTAGGCTTGTAAATTTTCTTCTATCCATGCAGGTTCCTCAGGTGTCTAAATAGGGAATTTATCATTGTGTTGAAGTACCTGTGTCTGAGTGTCCCAATTAATTCCTGGTAATCTGATTTCTGAGGTCAGCAGACATATTGGTAGCAGCCATCATAATAGCTTTATAGCTGTTAAAAACTAAAGCTTTCAAAAAATTTCTAAATGTTGAAGGTATTTATGGACATTGGTTCACTGATAGCTGAAATTAAGTCCCCTTTTGCAGTGCTGATAATTTCAGAGAGTTAGATCCCACCCTTAGTGTAAGCTTTGGCTGATGGTCTGCCAGATTCCCCTTTGTGGGTATCTGCCCTTTGCAGATGGGAGTAAATGCCTGTATGGGCAGGATCCCATTATTCTGTGCTCTCACCACGCTGTGAATAATGTAATTATGCAATTGGATTTCCTGTGGATCATGCAAAGAGATAAATGGTGTACAAGCCACATCATTATTGATTCATGCACCATTTGCCTTTTAGCTCACTCAGAGAAACACAATTACTGCTGTTACACTTCATTTAAAAGAATTGCAACTTTTCAGCATTGCAAACAGCTATTGTGTCTGAATTGATATTCTTCCTGGGCCAAACCTTAATGTGTTGTTTTATGTTTTCCTGATTGCAACCAAACCAAACTTAAAAGGGTTATAAAGCTCTGTCTTTCCCATTACTCTTCTCCCTGTGCTGCCCTCCAAAACTACAGAGTGTTTTCAAAACTCAAGGCATAGCATACACATTTCCATCATTGATAATATACATGATTTTTACAGAACTATAAAAGATTGTATTGAATGTAGCGTTTTGCTGATTTAAGGCTAAAGCTTGGGTTTGGGCTCAGTGCAGGCACTTGAAATTTCCATTTCTTTGAAACGGCACAGTAAGCAAGTAGTAATCTCTAAATCCCAACATATTTGCATGAAAGTATCAGTTTAGGCCTCTCAAACTTTGTTGGGGTAGAAGAGTTTGGTTAAAAATACTGGCTGTCTTACATTTCAGTGAACTTAAATGGTAGCAAGTGTTTAAACTGTGAAAGCATAGATGACAGTGTGTGGAAGTACAGCTCCCAGTGTAGATCCAAAGAGGAATTCTAATGGTCCGGCTGTGGAAGTGCTGTACCAGTGTGAGCATACGGTGTGTGCGCTGGGCAGCCGAGTGCTCGCAGCCTTTGCCTTGCCCTGATACTGCTGGAGGTGACAAAATTCACATCGTTGACTTAAACTGGAGGAGGAGGGATGCTAGTGAAGATCCTGTTTGTTGCTGTTAATGAAGTTGCATAAGTAATTGTCTTTTCTGGAGTAATTTCTGATGTCTGAAGTGCTGTGATATTCTTTCATGTAATAAGAACATAAAGATAATAGTTTTGCTCTTAAGTCTGTTTTTTTCTTATAGTTTTCACTGGTAAAGAAATCTAATTCTAATTCAAGGATTTTTTGTACCCTCTGAGTGTGTATTTGTATGTGTCTGTGGTGGCTTACCCTGAAGAACCTGGTGTCACGGGGAAAGCGCCCATCTCTTGGAGCAAGATGGGTCTGAGCAGCAAGAGCTACAAGGGCTTTGTCTTGTTGCTTTTTCCTGTTCCTGGGTTTCCAAAAGGTTTCTGCGCTGAGGATAGGGTATGTGAGCTGTCTCTTCTGCACTGACTCTTATTGGAAGGAGGAATTCCAAAGTGCACTAAGGAAATGGAAAAAGCAGCAGTTTGAGGCCAGCCAGCAGGAGCTCTTCTTCAGGCTCTGCTGTGACATTAATGGAGAATGTCCTCAGAGGTATTTTTTGGCATTAATTCCAGACTTAATCCTTGAGGAAACATCGAGCTGCAGATCATAATGCACTAGATTTTGAGAACAAGTTTTCCTCTCCGAATACGAGTCACACTTGGAAATATGTTTTGTAATCAGGGGGAGAAGCAGTTTTGTTCAGAAGTGTTGTTCCTCTCAAATAGAAGACGCCGGGGAGAGTTTGTTGTGCGAGTCACTGTGCTACAGTAATTTCTCTGCTGTATTTTGTTCTGTTTGATTTACCCTCTTGAAAGCCACTTTTAAAATGACTCATCAGAGTAATAAGGATAATGCAAGCGGGACCTTTCTCTTTCTTGCCGCTTGCCAAATTTGTCGTTGGGGATTTTTGTAGTTGGGGATTCTCAGTTACGAATGAAGGAAGAAACTGGTTTTATAGCTGAGCAGTGATGGGGACCACTGGTGCTGCTGGAGGAGCCAGAACAAGGCTTGGATCAGTGGGGCTTTTGTCTCCTGACACTGTTTGGCCCTAGTGTCATTGGGAGTAAAAGCTAGTACGTAGCTTGGGGTTTGTTTGGGTGTGTGAGTTCTTTTCTTTTTTGTTTCCTTTTAAATAGACAAAGCATGTAAAATGCTAAAACAAACTCAGCGAGTGTTTTCTGTTTTGGCCTAGATGCCCTCTAAATATATTTACCTGTTAAAGCTGGGATATACAGAGATGCTTTGTGTTGACAGAGGGCAGTGGGACTTCATGGGTGACTTTGAAAGAAGTAGAGCTGGGGTTAGGACTAAGGGTTTGGCTCCATTTTAACGTACCTAGATGCCTCATTTTTATTATTTATGTTCAAGGAAAAAGCCATCTAGCAAGCTGTTTTCTCAAAATATTTCCACTTGACAAGACGATATTTTATGAGGAGAAAACTCTAAAACTCGTGAAAGTTTTACAGGGACTGCCAAACTTGCAGGTTCATTTTTGGCTTTGTTTTACCCTGGGTGATATTTTAAAACATTGAACACAGTTACAAATCTGTATATCTTCATAGATTTGAAAAGAAGGTAAATCCAGACTGAATTAACTCAAGCTGCTTTGCCACAGCAAAGGAGAAATTAACTCCTACTCTTGCTGTTGTGCCTTTCCTTGTATTAGCTGGGAAGAAGGGGGATGGTGTGTGTGACAAGAAGGATAAGGCTTTTGTCTGCTCCTGTAAAGAAGTTTTCCAATGTTGTGTTGGAACCTTGAGGTTCATGGTACCAACAGAAAAATTGGAAATCCCAAGAGATGGTGTCTCTGAGAGGCATGCTGCGTGTGTGCAGGCTGTCTTGAGAGCTTGAGGCTCTGCAGGGCCAAGTGTGTGACACCCCAGTCGTGGCCTTCGTGCGTTACAGTTTTTTAATAGAGCGACTTCTGCACAGTTGGGAGTTTTGCTATGTACCACCGTTTCCCCCATCTGCCCGTTGCATCCTTCTGTCCTCCTGGTACCTATCGGCAGCAGCTGTCTGATACTGAGCACTGTGGTGTCTCTTCTCCTTTCTGGCCTCTGCGTGGCCTTAATGAACATGACTATTAGTGAACAATAAGTGAAACTGCTGCAGACGCTTCTGTCGAAGTGGCATCTACTTGTTCTTCTGAGCTGTAAAACACGGTCTCGCTGTATTTCCAAGCTGTGGTGCATGTTAATAATGAGCTTTCGATCGTTCTGGAGCACTGGTGCTCCTGGTCACTTGACAGCATTTGGTATTCCTTCCATCTTGTTCCTTTATGTTCATAACTGAGTCCTGTTCCTGTGTGTTTGAGGAAGTTTGAGAGGCAGCAGGATGTGATGAACGGGAGATGTAAGCCATGAGCTGGGAGCAGCCAGCCTGACCTGCGCACTGGCAGGAGGAACGTGCAAGAACTGAGCAGAGTTTGTGGTGCTCTGCAGGTGACTTGGCTAATTGAACCCCAGGATAGAAGCCCAGACAAGGATGCAGTGGTCAAGGGGAGAGTTGCATTTTGATCTTGTTTCTGTTTTGTCTCTGATTTGCGTTTTCCCTCTGTAAAAGAATTCCTGTTTTTTTCACTCAAATAATATATGGTAGGGAGCTCACTGAAAGGAGGTAGTTTAGGGAAGTCCATCTCAAAGCCTGAAACAAGCCAAGATCAATAAGCACCTCTCCTATGAGGAAAGGCTGAGAGACCTGGGTTTGTTTAGCCTGGAGAAGTGAAGACTGAGAAGGGACCTCATCAATGCTGATCAATATCTAAAGGGTGGCTATCAGGAGGACTCTTCAGAGACTCTTCAGTGGTGCCCAGTGGCAGGACAGGGGGGAAACCAGCACATACACAGGAAATTCAGTCTCAACATAAGGAAAAACTTCTTCACTTTGAGGGTGCCAGCACTGGCAGAGGCTGCCCAGAGAGGGTGTGGAATCTCCTTCTCTGGAGACATTCAAAACCTGCCTGGATGTGTTCCTGTGCAACCTGCTGTGGGTGACCCTGCTTTGGCTGCTATCCCCACTGGACTAACTGGAATGGATTTACTATTTAGAACAGTTTAGGATGTTGGACTAGATGATCTCTGAAGGTCCCTTCCAACCCCTACCGTTCTGTGATCCTGCCAAGCTATTTTTTGTTCCTCTTGTATTTGCGGTGATAGCTCTGGGGATGCACTAATTTCAAAACAATCTCAGTCTCGTGGGTAATCCTTTTATTGGCTCAGGGAGAGAGTGATGATCTGTATGCAATTGGTAGCACGGTATTACAAACGCCAGTAATTGCACCCAAATGCTATCTTAGAATAATATTAAAAGGATGTGGAAGGGCCAGGCTTGTGTAACGTTGCAGCGTGGCTGGAAGTAGATGCTTAATTAAATGTATGCTTTTAGGACTAGAAGTTGTGCAGAACATTTAAAAATACACTCTTGGTCATTCATATTATACAAAATTAAGTTTTCCATACCGTCTTGAATAATTGATCATGAAAACTCACTGTAAAGGTGCTATTTCAAAGCTGGAGAGATAACAGCATTTTATTTGTTGAGAGGCAGCAAAGAATCTGTTAACACAGTATCTGTTAACAAAGAAAGTTAACAAATAACATTAAGTTGCTTTCCCATGGAGTTGGTGTTAGCGTAAAAGACTGATATATCCTCTGGACTAACTGTAAACAATTTACCATTTAGATCAGTTCAGGATGATGGACTAGGTGAGCTCTTTCGATTTCTTCCTGTCCCATCTGTGATTCTGTGATACGCATCCTCCTCTTGGGGTTGAGATCGTATCTCAAAACTGCCTGTGCTATCCGTGGGGTCACATTTTGGAGTGAAAGCTCTTGATCGGAGTTAATTTCTGCAAAAGATTTCAGGCCTGAGAAAAACTTTCCTTGCGTCTTATAAGAGTAGGGATGAGGGATGCTGCTGGTCTTCAGGCTTGCACATGAATTTCTATCTTGTTCTGCCAAGAAATGGCCTTTAGCTATTTATTGTTGGAGCTGGTTTTAATTTTTGCATCCTGCAGATAAGGGAACCAGGATGAGTTAAATAGCAGAAAAATATTTATTTTCTACCTTAAGTTTATACAAGTTATTTGCCGAAATCAACACCAATTAAGATGGGCTATATAGTTAATTTAAAACTGCTGTCCAGTCTAAAAATCACTTTCAGGTAACCCACAAATAAGAAGCGTTTGGTTTGTGTGCCCAGCAGCCTGGGTTTTCTTCCAAAGCATGAGGCACTCGCCAGACGCATGCGCCAGGGTCGATGTCCTTTATTTCCTTTGCCTGATTGACTGAATTGGTTGCATTCAATACTTTCTGTTGAAATGCAGGTAGGCACAGCACATTTACATAATCTATATTTCATATAGACACACGGCCAACCTGAAAATGCCAATTAGACATTAGTGGTGTGTGAAAGAGCGTTTGAGATAGAGGTGTTGGTCTATCCTCCTGGCACTGGGAGGTGGGTGCTGGGCAGGATGGGAAGGGCCAAACTTCTGATGACCTCATAGCTCTCCTACCAAATCTGTGGGCCTGCCTGGTTCTTTTCTCTTTTCTCCTGCCTCCTCTCTGGGACAGATTCTGCTGCTGAGTGGCCCCAAGGTCTCTGTGCAGTTATGGCTGTTCCCACACACAGCTCGTGCTGCATTTGCTGAACAGGCACACCTCTGTGTTACGCAAAACATATTTGCAAGTGTGACATCACTTAGTGCCTTGCTAAATTACAGCAAAATTCCCCAAAATAGGTGTTGAGCTTTGATTTACTACGGATGCTCAGTATATGCACTGTATTCCATTGTCTTGGAATGGCGGCAGTATTTGTTTGGGAATTGCCTGTCCCTTTTAGACTCCTTTGGACAGTTCCTGGAGTGTTTTTTGTGTGAGGAGGCAGTTCCGAAAGTAGATGTTCTCTAGGAAATGCTGATGCTGTTGCTGTGCCCGCTCCATCTGGCTGGCATCATGGTCCCCTTCGTGGGGAGAGCTTGACAAAAGAGCCGCTATCAATCCCAGTGCTTTCCAGCACTCGAATCTTGCTGTTGTAAGCTGTGTATTTGAAACACTGAAGGAGACAGCTTGGTGTATGTATGGGCTTTGGCAGTTTTTTTTCTTTTTTCCCAGAGACCTAATGCTGCTATAGAGGTGTCTGTCCTCATCGTGGGAGTCTCTAACTTGCAGTATTGCAGCTTCAAACAAATTGTCACAATACGGACATCTTGTATTTACAACCCATGCCATGCGTGTGGTCACTGTGTAAGGACTTCATGGTTTCCCTGTGAAATGCTCTGGGCTCAAATGCCACATGATCTATTTATACTTCTGAAACTAGAGAAGGACTCAACAAATTTGCTTGAGGTGTATTCGGTTAGGACATAGCTTTGAAAATATTAAAGCCTGCTTCAGAGACTTGTTGTCATGTCTACTCTTCAGTAGCGAATAGAACCTTCTCATGAATTGCAACAAAAAAGGAGCGAGAAAAAGGATAAACTTTCTGATGGCTTAAATCTAAAATAAAGACCAGAAAACTTCTGCCGATATTCTTCCTTCTTTGATTCCAAGCATGCTGGTGATGATTTCTCTAATAATCCACAGTTTGTGCAAAATTGAGATCCATTTGGTGAATATTTATTTTAGTATCCTTTGCCTCTTTTCCTGTTGGTTCTCACCTTCAAAGGACAGACCTAATGGGACAGTAGATAATGGGGGGGAAACAGTGTCGAGGTGAGTGTTGGTGGGTCTGATTGCTTCTAGACTGGCAAACATTTGGGAAAAGGTGTGAATTTTTTTTGAAGGTGAAAAGCTATGTTTGGAGCTTGTGGGGTCCCTGAATGGTTCCAAGTCTTTGTTTTCTGTATAGGTTCCCTTAAAAGAGGTTTGGTTAAAAACCAAGCAGCTGTAACATCTATCCTATCTAGATTTTCCTGTGTGTAGAAAGAGGGTTTGTTCGTAGAACTCTTCCAAGCCCATAGAAGCCGGGGGAAGCACATTCCTGGAAGCACGTTTCTGCGTATACGGAGAAACTCAGGACAGTGTTAAAGCCTTTATTGTATGAATACTAGGATCCTTTGCACTAGACATGGTGAATATTGCCTTCTCAGCCCAGGGGTGTATCTGAGGTGAAGGTGAATGTGCAGTGAACTCTACTAAAAGCAGTGTACAAGGTCCTGGGGGTACAAACTGAAATTGTACCGAATGAGGAACAGGCGTACAGCAACCCCTGCATCTCCCAGCAGAGATAAGTGACTGCTGTGGGCAACTGGGAGTGCAGGGACGCGGCTGGTGGCAGCTTGCTGAGCAGCAGTGTCTGCAAAGCAATGTTTCATGGGTCTGCATCAAACAAGGGTTGTATCCATGTTTTCCAAACCTTGCCCCTGTTTTATGTTTGTGAGGTGCTTTCAGGCTACACTGTGTCTTGGATGACTCTTTAAACAAATCTGGAAAATGCTGAGAGTACAAAGGGATCTCTTGGGTGAAAGGAATTTCCAAGCAGATTCAGTGAAGTTGTTTAAAGCTGAGTGTGATTGTTGCTTATTGGGTTTTTTTTTTCTGGTTGTTTTTTAAAAATCCATGCAAAAACTAATGGGTCACCAAGTTAGTTTGTGGCATAAGTCTGGACTACTGTAAATACATGGAAAACATTTAATCCCACACCATTCCTGCATATTGGGTGTTACATACGCATATATATCCATATATATATACACATATATAGACATATATTAGGAATATTAGGAAAAATTTTGACATGGAAAGGATTATTAAGTGTTGGACTGGGCTGCCTAGGGAAGGGGTTGAGGCACCATCCCTGGAGGTATTTAAAAGCTGGGTTGACCTAGTGCTGAGAGACATGGTTTATTGATGGTTTTGATCAGAGTGAGGTTGATAGTTGGACTAGATGATCTTAAAGGTCCCTTCCAACCTAGACAATTCTATTCTGTAGATAAAAAAGTGTCTTTTGTGCCTTACATCATACTTTTTTAACTCTGCACTTCTATTCAATTGGAAATGCCTATGAGTGAATGTATTTGGATGCCTGCCTAACCTATTGATGCTGATTACAATGCTGCTAAATCCAAATCATTTCATATATCCTTTTAAAAATTGTCATTATTTTCATACTAATTTAAACAAATCTAGTTTATTGTTTTGGATAAAAACAAAACCCCACTGAACTCCAAAGCAGCAAAAAAAACCCAAACAAAACTTACCAGTGCAAAGGCACCTTTGTGTGTCATTGGCTTTGTTTTTGTTTACATAAGGGAAAGATCAGGCTTATGTCACTCAGAAATTGGCGAGTTCCTGTCAGTATGCAGAAATATGACACATCTTTATGCATTACCAAGAGGAAATCCCAGGATATTATTGTGCTTTTAGCAGGATGAATCCTGCAACGTGCTCGTTAAGGCTACACATTCTCTTACAACTTGTTCGCAGGAGCTGGTGCAAAGTGCCCAGGCTCTTAAACCTGATTTGATGCTCAGTGCCAAGTTGAGGAGGATGGAGAAGAAAAACCAGAGCCTGTGGTACTGACGGTAGGCACATGGCAGTGGAAATCCATCAGTGATGCATGAGCTTCCCACGGCTGCCAGAAATGGGTGCCAGGATGTTCTTGGTGGCTCAGGCTTTTCGTGGCTCCTGCTCCTTCCCCTGCTATGCCAGCAATGTGTGTTTATCTCAGGCCAACGTCAGCAACTCCCTTCCAAGAAGAAAGCTGGATTTTTGTGGACCTCCTATGAATTTTCTCTTAGTAAAAGCCTCCGCATGTGAAAAGAAACAAATTGATTTTTCGAAGGAATCTCTGAATAAATAATGGAGGGTTGGCAGGTGGAGTTATAGGTTTGCCATCTGGTAGTACAGCCCCCGGCAAATTATAGCACATTGTCTTTATGGTGTGTAAAAGCTTATTTGCTGAAATGGACTGTTATTTCATTGCTTTAGCACTGAGCAGAAGCATGGAAAATGATGAGCAATTTACTGGAGAGTTTTTGATGCGAGTATCTCTTGTAGGGAGAAGAGGCCTAATGGAAGCAATGAGTTCTTTAAAACAAAATTAATGGGCCACCATAAAAAGTGTTTAAATTCTCTGCTGGTTTAAGTTTATTTTACTAAAATTCATTCTTTTCCATTCAGGCTATGCATTCCTGCAGGATGGGTTTTTTTTTGTTTTATGGGGATCAGCATAGGACATCTTATCGATATGGCACGATATTCTGTTTGTAAGCTCTCTGAGGATGCTTGTTGATGGTTTGTTTCTCTAGAAAACACAGCTAAGTCACCACAGCTAAAAATTGTATATGGTTTTTATGTTATTGAGTTAAAAAGCGACTTTTCAGTCCTGACTGACAGTTCCAGCTGAGAGCAGTTGGGGAGATGATGTGGCAGCTGTCTGCAACAGGCCTGAGGATGTCAGGGAAGTATTATGAATTAGGCATGTGGCAGAAGAGAGAAGATTACAGACACATGAGGATCTGGGTAAAAAAAAAAAAAAAAAAAAGACAAGGATGGGAGCAAAAGGAAGATGAGTAATGGGTGAATCATTTGTTAGGGAGCATAAATGATGTAAGAGGTTGAAGAAACAGCAGCTTGGTATTTTAAAGGCTTGGTGAGAGGAGCCCTGGGAGCAGCAAATTGCATATAAGCTATATCGATGACTGTGTTCTCTCCAAACAAAGCATTGGAAAATATTTCTTCTTGTTTAGTCGTTTGACAGTACTGGCAAGGCCCAGTCTGCAATACATTAAGTGTGTAGATATACATGGTGAGATCAAGTCTGGAGAACTTCTAATGCAGATTTACAGGACAAATAATTGAATAAATTTTAGATGTGGTAGAAAAGAACTTGAGGTGCTACTAATGAGAGGGAAGGAAACAGGCTGGGTAGGGAATTTTGATTTTCTTTTTTTTTCTTTTCTTTTTTTTTTTTTTCCCAGAAGGATCTTGCTCCACAAAGCACCAGTTATCGATTCATAAACCAGAGTTTTCATTTTAGTTTGTTTTTTTCTCCCCACCCATGAAAAGAGTCAAAGCAGAGACACTCTAATGAGCTCTCTGGTGGCATTGTTAACCTGGCTCTTGGTTTTGGTGTTTTTTTTCTCTTTTTTTCTTGACTTATCATGAAAGGTGCTGAGTTGCTGGCAGCCTATTTACTGAAGCGGACTCAACTTTGACATTACTACGCCTTCAGGCCACCTTCAGCACATTCCTAACTGGCCAGCTGCTGCCTTGGACTATTTAAACTTAATACCTATTGGGTATTTGGCTTCTCTGAGAAGCCCTTTAACAAGCTTATCTGTTAATGAGAATTGTATGAGCTCTTGGTTGCTCTAGTGGTGATAATCTATCTTGTATAGGATATCTCACGGTTACCACTACTAGTTAGTGACAGGTTTTCAGCTTTAAGTAGAAAGCTGACTGAAACTTTCCATCAGGGTTTTTGTTTGGTTATCAAACATGGTATTTACAAGACAGAAGTGTAATAATAAAAGATTGTTTAGCTTTTGCTGTAGATTGAGAAATAGGACTATTTCTAACTTTCTCATGAACCACCCTGTGTTTGCGACACCTTTTGCTGCTGATACAAAAAACGCTTTCAAGTACAAAGAGGTCAAAATCCCCTTTCTCATTAATAGGTGTTTCCCTTTTGAAAGCTTTGGCTGCTATGCTGAGGACAGAATACCGTGTGCTCCTAAAAAAGAGGCTTTCCTTTCAGAAGAGACTTCACTCTTTCATTTATTGATTTACGGCCTTGGAAAGGAAAGACTGAGTATGTCCCTTTGTGGATGGAAGCAGAGCCATGGGAAGGGGAAATGGCTTCAGTGTCCAGCAAGATGCCTGAGGCAGCAGCAACAGGAAGCAAACTTCGTATTTCTAGAGTTGGCTTGGACCCTAGAGTCCAAGTGCATTTCCTTAAATTTCTCCCCTTTTTCTCTTATCTTTCCTTTCAGATACAGCTTTCCTCTGGCTGTCATTGAGAGTTTAGGGGGATTCTTTGCTCTGGTTAAACTGAAAGTGATGCTGAATGTCAGATACTATCTATTCCAAAAGGGAAAATGGAGACTCTTTCTAGCAAATCCAGTTTTTCTTGAGTGTGTCGTTTCAGAGAATCGCTGCAGTGAGCCAGTGTTTCATAACACACTATTGATTTATTGTTCAAATGTCACAAATCCTCCACAAGGAGGTCAAATGATAAAATTTATTGAGAATTTATGGCTTAGAATGAGGGAAAAGATAGATATATCTCTCAAAGAATTGACAGTTAGGCTATAGATTTTTTTAAAGTTTTTTTTTTATTGAATGTGGAAAAGTGGTATTTCATCAGGTACACTTGAGCTTGTGTCCTCCACTCATCTGTTGTCTTCCCAGTTAAAAATCTTAGAATATACTAAATGCAGACATATAATGTACTTGCTGGTATGTACTATGGTATGCAGAGATGATTCTCATCACTGGGTAGTATTTCACTGGCACAACAGCAACAAAACCAGGGATAAGTTTGCGCTGAAAAATGATTTCTTTATTAAGAGCGGTATTAAATTGTCCATTGCTTACACTTAGCCTTTTCAACTCTGTCATCATTAATTAAGCTTTTGGACTCTGGCATTGTAAATATGCAAGGACGGACATGCTTTTTGGAGGTCATTCCCATGGAGATGTCACATTGATGAGCTGATGTAAAAGGACTAGGTCATTAGATGGCAATTTTCACAGCAAGATGGTGAGAAGATAATACCTTCCAACTTCATTTTCTGGGGGCTCGCAATTTTAAAAAAAAAATTAAAAATTGCTCTCTCCACTAATTAGGACATAGCCTTTCCCAGGACCTGTATTTTATCATCTAAAATTGAAAGAGATAATTACTTGGCCTCAGTGGTATCACATGCACCTTTGAGATGCCTGCAGGTTGGGTATCTTCATTACTGCCCTGGAGAACTTCCTTGGTTATCACTGGTCAGCAGAAGAGAAGATCTCCTGCTGTTAAACCCAGGGATATCTGCTCTCAAGCTAGTGTCTACACTTTGTCCCTTGAAGCAACACGATGGGCTTGCTGGTGTGCCAGGGGAACACAGGTTTAAGGGCCGCTTCCCTGAATTGACCAGTGGTGTGTTGGAGTTGGGATTTATCACTAATTAAGATTCAAGGAGAAAGTTGTGTTTGCTTAAGGTGTAGTCTGCCGCACTGGAAGAAGGCACTCTGGTAAAAGAAAACTCAATGATCTTTGGTCTTTCAGCACCTTACCTAGCTCTTACCGCTCCTTTGACCCAGTTTAACTGGAATCTTCCTTTTTAAACTTGGAATTAATCTCTTGCTTTGCTTACGGAAGTTGCTGCCTTCAAGCCTCACATCATCCCTTCAGCCCTTCAAGAGAAAGGGAAGATGCAGAATGACCTATTTTCCTTTTCCTGAGAGATGGGAAACCAGGGGATTCTTGCCAAATGCCCTGTGCCATAATGCCCCAACCTCACCTCCTCTTTCTTGACATTAAGACCTGAGACATGTTGTGGTGTTTTGCTGTATGGCTTCTATTCTTCCCTCCTTTTCTCCTGTAGGCCTTGGGTTTGCAATGGGTACTGTGTATCTTGATAAATTCTCTCCTCAGGCTTTCTAAAGGCATACTTTAAAGCAGGATACAACATAAAATGAGAAATACAAAACACTAGTTTTGTAGTAAATCTGTAACTCTTCTTGTGAGCGTCATCAAATATCTTAAAATGGCACCGTAGCTCAGGGCATGTGAAGGGGGGCTTTGGTGGTTTCCCATCTTTCACACACGTTTTTGACTTCAGACAGTCTCCTTCTGGCAGCCATATCACAAATAGATACCTTTATGTTTTTAAATCTATAGGGAATAGCATTGTCTCTCTCTTTAAGCCTTCAGAGGAGTAGCTAGATGTTCATTGTGTTTTAAAGGACTAACTAGAGTTGTAGGCAGTGCTGACAGAGGACAGCAGCAGTTTCTTTGTCAGTTAAGATGGATTTCTTGATGTTGAGTAATGAGTACATCTGTGCTACCTTTTTAAAGCACTAATTGATTGTTGGTTATTTACGAGTCTGACACCCTAGCTTAATTCACTCTTTCATTGAGAAATTGATGAAATAAAAAGCACAATCCAAATAATATTGTGATCTTTCTTTTAATGAAAAAGAAAGAAGTGGGAAATAGAAGATGTAGGTTTCAGCTTCTTGCCATATTTCTTGCCTTACTTTCTGGCTTTGACTACTCTACAGGCAAGTTCTTATGCACCTGTCAGCTGGATTAAAAAAAAAAACAAACAAAACAACAAACTAAATAGCTTTGTTGCAGAGTTGTGTATCCAACATCTTCATTGTTCAGTATGAAAATGTCAGAAATCCCTTGTTTTACAACCAGAACATAACGCTGTACTCCTTGACTGACCAAAGAGACTTAGCTGGGATGGTTCACACACAGTCTATTTGGAATTGGGATTTATTAGCAAAACCTCTCCATGGTTTTCCGCGCACAGAAAAGCATGCCTTTAATGTTACGGTCCACCTGGGGGGTACTGCCTGGATTCTGCAGCAGGCAGATGCACAACGGGGAGGTCTCAAGTGGGCATCGTTGCAGACCTCTGCAGTCAGCTGTGTCAGGCAGGTAGAAAAATAGAAAAAATGATCAAATTGGGTATCATGGCCTTGGGATTTGTCACTTGGGACCCCAAAATGTAGTTGTTAGATGCAGAGGAGAACGGAGACTGGTCTGGGGTTATATAGGCTGGTTCTTCCAAACACTTCTTTTAAATCCCTTTTACTTAACCTGTGTTTTATTTAGCCTTTGTTTTGTTATTGACTTACTGCTGCAGCAGTGATAGCAGTTTCCAAGGACTGAAGAGTACTTTTACAGCAGCATCTTGGCAATAACACAAATAAGTCATGAAAGAAAACACTGACGGGCTGCTGGACTGCTCTGTGTCCACTTTTACCATTAGGACAGCACTATGGGGAGGAGGAGGAGGAGAACTCTAGGAGTAAGAGGTCTAAGGTTATACATGCTGTTGCCACTGTACCAGAGCTGACTTTTGCTCAACAGCAGCAAGAGCAGACTGGGAGAGGAGCTAGTATTTGAGATCTTGGCTGAGGTTAAAGGCCTATTTGCAGTCTCAAAGTCTGAATGTCCTCTACAAACTAGTAGAAACTTGAAATATTAAGTGCATACTGTGTGTGGGTTTTTTCATTCTTTTTTTTTTTTCTCCTTTTTTTCTCCCTTAGTGTTACCAGCGACCTTACACTTTTTTTCCCCTCTGATGCTAGATTTACCTCTCTTAGTGCTATGGTATGATAGATTCCACTTTTAGTTTTGCTGATGCATTTGAAGGACCCAAAGCAGCCCCTGAAGACTTCCCTAGAGATCTGCTACTATCATCAGAATAGTCCTCACATGTCTTCATGCTCAAACCCAGTGGTCTATGATAACTTTAAAATGGCTGTGTTTTCTTGCCCCTAAGGAGCAGCATGTCACCCCACCTTGATGTGAAATCTTTGGTGTTAAGGTTTCGGATTATAGAGAATTATAGAACATGTCCTGGGAATATTAAGTTATTTCTGAGTGAGGAAAAGCCAGTCTGGCAGATGAGTAGACCGAGCTGCTCTTTGTAATGAGTCCCGCAGGAGAATGCTCAGGCTGTGCTGGGAGAGTTTTTTTTGACCTTGTGCACCATTAGCCAGTAGGAGTCAAAATTCAAATACTGCAGTGCTGTTGAGCCTTTTCTTTCATCTAAATAACTGATTATTTTTGGAGGGGAGAGGGGGAGATGCAGAATAAATAGCTCTAGAGAGGCTAGAAGAAATTACTGATAATATTCCAGTTGATCAAAATAAAAGCAAGACATGAAAGTATTTAAAACCAATACCAAAATAAATAGATTAACACTTCTTAATGAAACACGTTTAGCAAATTCACAGAGCCTTTTATGATGCAGAGATCAAAAATAACATGAAAAAGAAGGGGATTAGTGCTCCAGTATATTGCTTTTTTCCCCAGGTGACAATAATGGGAAGTTCAGATTGAGCATAACCGGTGAGTGAAGAGCAGAAGAAGCTGAAATGTGATTAGTGGAGCTTCAGCCAAAAAAAAAAAAAAAAAATCAGCAGAAGGAACTTGCTCCTTCTGACTGTTGCAGCAAATGATCTGCTTTGGAAATAGGGTAACTTTATGCTGAGTAACTCAGTACAGATCAGCTGAATGATACCTTCCTTTGTAATAATGCTTGGTGTAGATAAGGAAAAAAAAAAAGTTGAAGCGCCTCCATGTGTGGATGCCCGTTGGGTTCCCATGCTGAGGAAGAACAACGAGGTCTATAAATAGGAGAAATGGTTGGTTGCACTTCAACCATTCTGCCTGGAAAAGTTTTCAAGCTCTGATGTCACTCTGTGACAGTGATGTAGGCTGAATGCTGAGTTAATTGGTAACTTGTCTCTTTCCTGTTCAAAGGAGGCAAAAAATAAATTTGTCTAAGTTCATAATTAAAAGAAAAAAATGCAAGTTAATGACCTGTTTCTGGCACTGGAGAGAGATGTGTAACTGATGCTGAATATTCAGTATGTAAATCTACATGACATAAAGGAGCCAAACGTCCTCAAGGGGAGGACAAAATCCCTTTTTTTTTTTTTAAAAAAGGACTATTATGGATTTCTATGCCTCCTGTGATCTTATTATAAGATTTTATTAAAAATATTCAGGATTAGAAAACACTTTTTAGCAATTTGACCATATATACAGGGATCTATAAATCAGGGTGTTTTGGATTACAGTTTTCCAGCTTTTATATCACGGAAAATGCCTGTAGTTGAGTATGAAGTCAGGTATGAGAGTCTGAGAGAGTTGGGATTGTTCAGCCTGGAGAAGAGAAGTCTCTGGGAAGATCTTAGAGCCCCTTCCAGTACCTACAGGGGTTACAGGAGAGATGGGGTGGACTCTTGATCAAGGAGTGGAGCAATAGGATGAGGGGTAATGGTTTTAAACTGAAAGAGGGGAGATTTAGATTAGATATAGAAAGGAGATCTTTGCTGTGAGGGTGGTGAGATGCTGGCCCAGGCTGCCCTGTCCCTGGAGGGGTTCAAGGCCAGGCTGGATGGGGCTTTGAGCAACCTGCTCTGGTGGGAGGTGTCCCTGCCCAGGGCAAGGGGTTGGAACTGGATGATCTTTAAGGTCCCTTCCAATTCTAAGCATTCCAATTCTAAGCATTCTACATTATCAGACTATAGCAAGTTTACTTTGTAAGATGTATGGACAACTAAGATCGTCTAGTTGGAAGATGAGCAGTCAATGAACTATAAATTTAAAAATGTTGTTTGACAATTAATCTGTGTAAGGAAAGGACAGAATGAAGTCCTTTCACTGTGGTATATATTGTAGTGTATCTCTATTTTAAAATAACGTGTTCTATCTCTGGTTAGCAGGTATGGCGATACATGGGGAATTCAGCATGTTCAGATTGTATTTAGGATTATTCAAAAGCAAAGAAGGTATAGTGCTGTAGATAATGAAATCAATAGTTTAGATGTAAATTAAGGGCCATCTTAAGCATGCATTCTTAGAAAATGAATTTTCTATGAATTTCCCACAAGGGCAGACACTGCAATGCAAGGAAGTGAAAAAGGTGTGGAAAACACTGGTAAATGAACCAGCATGGTTTTTTGGCTATTGAATATTTGGTAACCCCAAAGGTCTTTTTTTGCTCTTAGACTATAGAATGAGTTAAATCTTGGTATCTTCCCCTTTGTGTTGGGACTGGGAGAGGGGAATGCTGCTTAGCCTTTTTTTTTTGGTACAGTTTAATTTCTTGTATATTATTGTTAAAATAACTTTTGCTTATGGTCTGGAAGCCCTGGCAAAGTAGCTGAAGTTAAAATCGGCATTTAGCATCATACAATGTCTTTGGTCAGCTTAGCTCCCTGCTTGTTGGCATATTTTTGGACCTACCAGAGCTGTAAAGAAGACTTGTCCTCTCTGGGTGGCAGTGGGCATTTGATTTTCTCTTGTTTCATTTGAATCGGAGCAAGGCACATCTTGCATGCAACCGCTGCCTGCAGTGCTGCTAATGATTCAAGCTGCCAGCCCTGCAGATGTGTTTTGTGTCCAGCTGATGAGCAGATCTGTCATGTTTTGTGTCTGTCTCAATGGCAGGATTACAGCTGAGGCAGCAGCCGAGAGTGTTACTGAATGGGACAGCCAGAGCTTTGCTCAGAAGGGCACCTTACTCGTGGTTTGCTCCTGCTCTTGTACCATGTTGAAGCTGAAGGCAAGGTGGCTTTTGTCTGTGAAATATTAGGACCTGGGGGCTCTAAATAGGATGGTGGGAGGCAGGGGGACTGTTCTCCATGCAATTTCCAAAAGTGTCTGTAAAAAGGACAGTCTGCCAAGATGGGGGTAGGATTTGTATATGGGACTGACCTGGTTTGTACTATTGGTGGTCCTGTGCCTCATTCTTGTTTCACTAAAAGGAGAAAATTATCCTCCCCCATGTCAGGGAGTGCTTTGTGGACATACTTTACTGACAGCTCATTTTTCTGTTTGTGCATGTTGTGGATAAACATTCTCCAAATCCCTTTTCAGGAGTCTTTGCTTAGTACTAACTCCAAAATACATTAATTCCACTGGAAGCTTGCTTCCCCCTACCCCCATCTGTGCGATGGTTTTTAGTTCCTTGTGGAAAAATATTTTTACCCAGACTTGATGATTTAATGCACAATTTCCCTATATTTCAGTCATTCTGTTCTTATTTCTCCAAGGGTTTTACATATGGAAGTGTGCAGAGTATGTGGATAAATCAGCTTTATAAATAAATTTACTGTATAACATATACTTTCTATTATATAAATACATTTGTAAAGCAGTTTAATATGTGAGGCACCCCAAAATCCGTCTCCTTGTGCCACATTTGGATCAGAGGAAATTTTAATCCAAGGAATGGGAAATGGAGGTGGTCAGAAGTTTAGATCTGAAGTGAAAGATCAGGTATTTGTCTTTTGCGGCAAGTATGAACTTAGAGAAGAGAGAACACAGTTTCAATAGCACTGAATTCCAGTAGTGCCTTAATGCATCCCTCATTCTCCAGTGCTCCCAGTTCCTTGGCTGGGTAAGAAAGCCAAAGTTACGGGCATCTGACAAACAGCAACTGGCATCTTTTGGCTTCTGCTCTGGCCCTCTAGTTGGTGTTTTGATGCAGGGGGGTTTGGAGAGTGCTCTGTCTTTGTTTGCTGTGTCTATTTAGTATAAGGTGATTCTCTGCTGTTTAGCGGACCTTTCTTCTGGGAGCACCTGTAAGCCAAAAGCCAAAATCAGCCTTTTCCTCCTTGAATAGCTACTACCTCTATTAGCTCCAAAGGCAATTCCATGGATAAAATAGGCCTCTTAATCATAATTACTGTATCTGACTACTATATGTTATTCAAAGCTTTTATTGTGAACTGCTAAGGGCGGGTGTTCATAATGCATGTACTCTGGAGCATTCTATATGGACCAACTGTACGGGGGGAGTTCAGTTTCTCCATAAGTCTGTAAATGAAAATTTCCATTGGAGAAAGGGAACTCCTGTAGGAGGGGCTGTGCTGCAGCTGAGCATTGCTCCTGTGCTCACCCCTCTCCTTCTTGTAGGTCCTCAAGAAACTCACCAAAAAGTGAGCTAGGCTTGGCAAGAGGGCACATCCAGAGGTTTTCCATACAGCTAGATATCTGACAGTGGTTCAACTTATTCCTGGCTCGGGAACAGAGACAGACGTGGAGCTAAAGGAAATTTATGTGCTCTCCTCTTTTACCTTCTTTTGTATCTGCCTCTGAGGGAATCCCACTGTTAAACTGCCTTTGCTTCTGGATATGGTATAAGTGAGTTTAGTTTGTTCCCAAAATGGTGAGTGAAAAAAGCATACTAAAGGGAATAATAACTGCAAGAGAAGGAATAATTGATTAATTCTGGATGCTGGCTATTACTCATTTTGTCATGAGGAAAGAAACCCAGTTTATGCTTTGTTTATGAAATGATTTAATTGCTCTCTGTATTTAAGCAAGAGCACACTAACATCTTCAAGTGACTATAGTGCAAACAAAGTAACTTTATGCTCTAGATGCAATGAGAGAGGCCATAAATCTGCTTGTCCCACTGTCCTGCTTTGCATCCAAAAGAATATAAACACATCATATTTAATCTAAACAACAAGTTTTGTTAAACCTTGCTGAAAAATCAGTTTTAAGCACTGCACTTTGTGTCAGTGAGTCCTAAGTCAGGTTCTCAGCAATATTGGGAGTTTGCCTGGAAAGAGGATGGTATGTGTGGTCTGCCCTTTACACTCACTTTCCCTTGCACTTCAGCAGCCATGAGCAATGGGAAGCTGAGGCGCTGGAATATTTCTTATATATTTAAGCCTGTCCGTGAAGCTCTGAAGCTGAAATGATGGGAACAGCAGCAAAGTCAGTACTGTTCACTGGAAGGTTTTGCACGTGAGAGAGGAGCTTTGGAAAAGCTTGGATAATCTGAAGTTAGCCCCAGCAATGTCTGGAGGACCTCAAATCTAATTTCTATAATATATTTAGCATGCCCTGAAGCAGAATGGAAGCCAGCCACTTAATGCATAACGGAGCTAGTTGGGAGGGTATGTGGGAGACTAAAGATTTGGATAATGCGGCAGGACATAAGGCCAGAAAAGGAGCTGAGCTCAGTTGATCTTGACATAGCTGGAAGTAGTAGGCATTTTTGTCTTGCTGAGGAACTGCTAAGAACAAAGCCAGTAAGACAAAAGCCTGCCTAAATTACCAGGGGAGATGTAACTATGACAAAATTCCAAGTAAACAAGCAGTAAATGGCACAGAATCCCAGATGGACTTGAGAGTTTGATTAATATCAGGCTGGGAAAAGCATCACCACCCTAAAAGCTGTGGAAATTCCTTCTTGCATCAGAAGAACAAAAACTTTCACTAGTGAGAAAGTAAGTAGTTGATCTGTACATACATTGATATGTATGTACATATGATTGATGGGGCAGAGAGGGCCTGTTTGGGATAGGGACACTGATGAATAGTTTTAAAAGCTTGTACATGTCAATCTGTTCTCCTAAGTCATGGTGGGTAACACAAACAGAAGAAGGGATTAAACTGCAGTAGGGGAAATTCTGGCTAGTTATTAGCAAAATGTTTTTGGCTGCATGGGAAATTAGGCAGCAGAATAGGCTGAGAAGTAGTTAGGTCCATGGGGTTATGGGGTCATGGCAGACTGGAAGATCATCTCTGGTCCTTTCCAGTTGGTTGAGTGGTTTGGGTGTTGGCTCAGCTCCTGCTGAACCCATCCTCTGGACTGCGGCTGTTCCCAGTTGGTACAAATCTGATGGAGCTCAGAGCTGTCTTTTTGGGACAAGCTTGGATAACAATTGTTGCTGTGAAACACATCTCCCTATGGGGTGGGAGGGTGAGTGCTTCTGATTCCCTTCTGTGGCAAAAATTTGGCTTGTATAATCCCTTCTGGAAATCCCTGGTCAAAGTCCACTTCAGAGATGTAACTGTGTGCAGGCCCCTTACCCCTCTTCTAGGTCTGCTGATTTCTTCCAAATTCTTGACATAGTTTACCGGTGTATAAACTGATGAGATCTGTGACTTTGTCTAGGAAATGGGTTGTCGTATCTTGTGGGAGAAACCAGAGTGTGACCACAACTTTGACTTGCGTAACCCTAGGAGCACAAATTTGTAACTATGTATATAAAAGTACTAGTCTTTGAGAATATCTGTGTGTTCCTGTGAAGTTCTTCAGTAAATAATTGAATTCGGAATATAAAAACCATATTTCTATGATTAACCTAGTGAACTGTAATTAGCAGTAGATTCATCCTTCTAGATTGATGGCCTTTCAAAGGCAGGTCCTTCACACCTGGGCACTTGCAGGTTGTGCTGAGAAATTATAAACCTTTTAAGCGTATTCTGCACCTTCTGTTTTCTTGCTTTTTTTTAAGTTCTGTGGAACAACAACAAAATCTCTTCGGTTTCCCCTAGAATATTCGCTTCCTATCTACTTTTATCCTGCTTCTAGGTGATGGTGAATTACATAGCATCCTAATAACATGGGAGTATAATAATGCAGTAATTTTTTTGATGAAAAATGACATTTACTGGAATTATATCCCTTTAACTGGAAGCTTTTTGTCCCCTATAATATTTCTTTTATCATCTTGTGTGTTATAATTTAATTTACAGTGAATAAACTCAAATACTGATTATGGGCTTTTTTTGAGCTGCTGTGTAAACTGAATTATTAGCATTTCTAGTGGTTCTCCAATATTACTGCCATGCTAGGGCCAGCATTATCTTATATGAAGTGTTCTTGAAGGTTTCCTGCTGGTGGTTTGTACAGAGTAGCTGTAGCTTTGTAGCTGCCCTGTAGCTTTGTAACACTAAGCACACCTAGAGATGTTTCTGAAAGATTTTATGAAGCTTCCCTACTTTCTCACTTGAATTTAAGTAGGCTTTTTCTGGATTTCTTCCTCTTGTAGAAGTGAGTAAATGTTTCTTTTTTTTTTGTTTTTTGGTTGGTTTTTGGGCACAGCCTTACTGAAATACGTGCCCAAATGCGTTGTGGATTTAGGGCTTCAACACAGCTCTGCAAGTTTTGTCTTGCTTGTCCTTCCATCAGTAATTCACAGGAAAACTGCACGTTTCCCAGCATCACAAGCTCCACTCGCCTGTGGAAAATATGATGGAAGGAGTAAGAAGCTGGGTATCTCCATCATCCTCAAAGCAAACACAGTGGATAAATTTATCAAGCTGTTTTGTGCCACTCAGCACAGAGCAGCTGGAAGAGGAGTTGCACATCGCTGTCGTGGCAATAGCAAGTGCTCAGAGGGTGGCAGAAAGTTGTAGGAAGCCACCTCAGTGGACTCAGCACCCCTAATTTCAGCCACTGGGATTCAGATGACATTTCCCTCTAGAGGAACTGGATAAGGATAAGGAGCACTAGAAGTAGCTGGTCTTGTTTATCTTAAACATCTGTAGTGCTGGGTGGTAGTTTGGCATTGAAATTCTCTTTAAACTTGATGTAATATCATAGATATTTTTTTGAATAGTGCAAATAATTCACAAGGTTTCCCAAAAATTAAATTTTACAACAAATTGTGACTGTCCTCGGACTGTCTGGGGGCATCACAGTGGGCAAAGGAACCAAAATCAATAGAAAATGAACACCTGTGGTAAAGATGCCTCTAGAGAATAATGGTGCTTCTAGAAATAATTTATAATTTTACTTTTAAAGATATTTTTAAAGGCTACTACAACAAAAAGTAGGCACTAAGTTGGGAGTTTTGGGGACTGTGAGGGGACAAGTAGGCCTGATGCTCTGGGCTGGGCCTTTGACCTGCTCTCTGTCCCCAGCTGGACCCCCCCAGCCTTGAGTCACCACGACAGAAAACGTGGAAGGATATGCAGAGGACTCATGGAAAGATGTGTGAGGTACAGTCACAGACTAAATTATACAGTTATTAATAATGTATTATGCTTTTTCAGCATTTTTTTGTCCTCTGTACAAAATGGAGCTGCCAACGAATTACTTTGTGGTTTTTATCGCTTCTTTTTGTCTGATGTTTCAGTCCATGAATTCAAAGCCAACTCTTTAAAAAGGCAAAATGCTGTGGAATATATGACAAGAATAGCAGAGTTGGAAAGTGCATCCAAACCCATGTAATTTAAACCTCTGTTCGTAGCACGAAAGGGCAAAGTGCACCAAAAAGAAATTGCTTAATTTATAATAGGAAAAAAATATGTATGATGGGTGCTTTATTTAAGAGCCCTGTTCAGCACTGTGCAACAAAGTGTTTCAGAGGCTGTCAATAAGACATTGCCTTGCAAACTTGCTTGGGATTCAAAAGAAAGCAATATTTTTAGTAAGACAATTATCCAGCTGTAAAAAGGCGGTTTCATTCTGTGTCTTTGAGGAGCTGACAGTATCTTGCTTTTTGTATGTCTTACATTTGGACAGATCATATTATTTTTTTATTAGAATTTGTGGGAGGAAAAAAAGTGATGGAAATGAAATCCCTTGTGAAATTGCTTGAAATTGCCTTTCACTTGCCTGAATAAATTTGTTATTGATTTTTGCCCTTTTATAAGAATGAAAGGTTAATGAAAACAATCACGTTGCTTTCATCCCAAGGTAGAGATTATGTAATACATACAGGGCTTTGTCTTTTTTTTTGTTTTTTACCTAACAAAAACCGTTAGTGTTTAGATATTAGCCTTGTGAAAGATTAGCTGTTGTGATGGAAAATGAGTTATGCTACGGTATCTTCAAGAGCTGTCAACCAGTCTATGACAGATGAATAGCTCCAGCCTTTTTATATTTTACTCTTCGGTTATTTGAGATGAGTACCGTCATAACTGGGATCTGTACTCCCCAGATCTGTGGAGGATGTTTTATTTGTTATGACTTTCCATAGAATAAGAAAGATATACTGTTAGTTTTGTACAGGAGGCCACGTAGTGCGGTGTGCCTGATCACCGGTAGAGTCTCTGTGGTACTAGAAGGTGACATGATGTCTCCTGGAGTCCTTGAAGGTGTGAGTTAAAAAGCAAAACTCTCTACCCCTGGTGAAAAAATCCACCATGACGAGTCCCTCCAGAGCTTGTCTGAGCTTTTGACAAGCCAAATAGGGAAGAATTGCAAGTTCCTAATTGGATGTCAGTAAGAACACATGAAACAGCAACAGCATATTCTGATGAGGAGTATGTGACCATGGGAACACAAGCTGTTGATGGTGATCTCCTAAACAGATATCCAAGAGGGACCGGGTTGGCCCCACACTTTCTCCTCCCTGAACCCTCACAGGGCAACTGCAACTGGGCCTGTTACACAGCTGAGATGTAGCACTGTTGTCCTGAGGGTGTATTTCCTGCAGAAATGCGCTCTTCCAATCAACTTTACCTTTTCTGGAATTTACATTGCTTCAGAATCTGTTGCTTTTTGCTGTGGTAACTGAATTAATGTACCATTAGTAGGATCAAGAACCCTGCAGAGCTGCATCTCTGGGCAACTTGGTCACTCTCAGTGAGTGTGTCCCTGCTGTTTTGGCACAGGACATTTTTTCATGTGTAAAATGGGGGTTGATTTGTCAAAAAAGTTGCTTGATACCACTACTGCTTGCACTGTGCGCAAGAGAAGGTCTAGTCCTAGTGTGCTTTCTGTGTCCTAGGCTCCATGCCTCTGGTCTCCTTCACTCCCTCCTTCCTCCCCCACTATATGAAGGCAAAGACTACCCCTGAAAATTTGGTGCTAAATCATATTCTTAATCCATATCCCCAAACCTGAGCTGTACTGGAGAGTAATGACTGTTATAAGCTGGCAGCTCTTTCCTCACTGTGGTTACCCATCTCTGGTAAAGTCTGAGAAGTAGGTGGCCTGTCCAGATTCGTGGACCAGTGTAAATTCTGCATCAGGTAGGGGGATGCCACTTGCCACGTAGCGATGCCACCTACAATGTGCTCCCTCCTGCCCACCCTCTGCTTCTGGAGTGTTTCTGGTGCATCTTCTATAATGGCCAATATTGTGTTTTATTCATAGCACCTACTTTCATTAAAATAAGAAAATAATGCCATCCGCCAAGGGAAATATAGATCTGGCTCTATAGGGGACATCTGTGGCCTCTTTTGATACAGTTTGGTGATAGGGAGGGCTTCTTCTGTAGCTCTGATACTTAACATTCTTGTAGCATCTTTTTAAAGGCCTGAGCAGATAGTGACAAGGCTAGCTGAGGTACTGAGCCCTGCCAGAGGGGGTACCAAAGGAGCTCCCCAAGTATCAGCAGGGGGTGTTCAGCCTTTCATGGTCTGTATCACTCTTCCCAGGTCTGGTCTCTAACTGTTTTCCACAGAAGAGGGGAATACAGAGTCTCCTCAGATGACTCCTCCGATTCATATGATGCTTAGGAGGGATGGGGAGCTACCTTTCCCAGACAGAATAACAACAGTAATTATGAGTCAATCTTAAATGTTAAGTGGCTTCAAATGTACTTTTATTTTCTACTTTAGGCTGTTCTTCAGCAAAGTTTCACCTTGACCTTGAAGTCAGCCCCAGCTCTTAACTTTTATGCAGAGTGAGCAGGTATAAATAGAGATCACTGAACTTTGAAGCCTGCCTTTCTCTCCTACGCTGAGACCTACTTAGACCCTGGTTTCTCCATTGGGTGTCTCTTGCTAATGTTTCTATTTTTTCTGCTGCTCTAACATCTCTATGGACACCCCTATTCATTGCAAACTTCTTATACCTCATAAAAATGCAAACCAAGGGGCTCAATTCATTTGCTACTCACCAGCCATTCCTTCTAAGGCTTCAGTGAGATAAAGATTCATCATAACACGGACTTTCATACAACAGTGAATTTTTATTCGAAATGTGCAATCAGATTTGAATTTTTTATATGCAGTTGCTGCAGCCACAGTTCATTTTTAAGGCATTATATAACCTACAGCCCACGAATAAACCTTTGGGTGGAAAGCAATGAAGTGGAAGGAAGAATGGCATTTCTACACCAATGGTTAAAGTCTAATCACACCTCCCAAAGCCGACAATTTCTGACAGAATGGCAAGTTCATTTTCCTGAAGACACACACTTGATAAATACAAGGTGCTGTTGGCAGGTGTAGTAATTTTTCAACTCCTGAAAACCTTCAAAATCCAATATAGCCAACAAGACTGCGTGTCAGACACAGGATTGGGATTCTTTATCAGTCTCCAACTATAGCAAAAAAAACCCGATCACATGCAAGAACTTGGGTTGTCAGCATCCCAGAAGAGCAACAATGTCAAACATGCTGCAAGCTGATGTTTCTGTTCATATTCTTGTACTGTTTTACTGGCATTTTTAAGAGGCTTCGAAACAACGTCTGCCATCTTGCTGCAGTATAAGCCTGTGAGCCACCACTCAGATTCAAATGCTAAATGACTGGATGACATTATATAAATTTCTTCAGTGTCTTACCTACTGATATTTGTTCTGCAGTTGTAATTCAATTTACAGTTTGTGTATTTTGTCTTGAAATCAATGCTTGTATTTAAAGCTCTATAACATGTGAGCTGCGGCTTGCTGGGCACTTACACTAAGCTGTAAGCTAAGCTTAATGCAATCTTCCGTACCTCTTAATGTGCTACTGAACAAATGGTGTTCATGGTGGTGTGGGTTTTTTTTCTTAAAACAACTCTCTGCTTGGAGAGGGAAGGCACTAGAGAGGACTTGCTGTGTGCTCCTACTTTGCTGAGCTTGGAATGGTGGGATTCAAACAAAGATAAGGGCTATTTAGAAAGCGGTTTAGGAAATTACCTGAACCTTCTGTTATTCTTCTTGCTGTTTGCTCATGTTTCTTTGGGCACTTGTGAGGCACATCTCTCTCATAAGGTAATTACTGAGGACTTTATGGCTCTAAAATATTTCATTTTTACTTTGTGTGTTTTATTATATGAAGAACTTTGATCTTTCAATATTTAAAGTTTAGTACTTAAGACATACAAACTGGTCTTCAACCACTTCCTGTCAACTCGTATTTGCATCCTACCTTCTGATCCAGGAACCCATCAAGCATCCAGGGGACAGAAGTGGCTCTGTCACAGATCCTTTTCTGTACACATTTATAAGGTCGCAATCAATACAGGATGTTTATAAAATTATTCTGGAGCCATACTGCCTGACTTTATGCTTCTTTTTATTTCTCTTCTCAAAATTTGACCTTGCTGTTGGCTTCATCTCTTTGAATTTTAAGAGGATGATTTTAATTATTATCCCATTGTATTTTTACTAGATTAATTAATAGGTAGCATGCAGAACACCTTCTTGATGTGAGAAACTATTTCCACTTGTCTAATCCATATTAGAGTTTGCACTCTTGGCTCAGGAACTGCCTATCCAGTGCATTAATTGTATCAGTGAATACTTAAAAAAATCTCAGCTTTTCAATACAGCCTAAGGGCCAGGTGGCTTCTACAGCCTATGCTTCTTGTAGTACTTGTTAGATGACTTCATCTGGACATATGGTTATGCTCGTTAAAGGGAACATATTGAGGACAGAGAACAAATTAAAAATGAGCGCTGATCAGCGAGTTCCTAATATTGCCCCTGACTATCATCTGTAGACATTAGGAAAGAAGGCTGATCAGTTTTCCTATTCCAGTCCCACTTTGTTAATGGCAATTTTCTTACCCTCTTAACACTGCAGAGCAGTGTGTTACCACTGCTCACAGCAGGAGAAACCAGCAAATTGCAGAGGTGTCCTGGCTTCAGGTCTCTTTTAGTGAGTGGACTGAGAAAGATTTGAGTGCTTTGTCCTTCTGTTGTTTAAGGCCAGAACCACTCCCCCATGACTAAGTTCCTCTCCTCCTTTTGATTTAGTTTGGATTGAAGAGAGTTCAGTAGTTTGCTAAGGATTTGGCTGATTTTGAAACCGAAAAGCTGAAATAATGGGAATATACTTGCTCAGCGACTCCCGAAGGTTGTGTCATTCTCCGATAGCTGTTCTTACCCTTAGGTGCAGTCCTGGTGGTTTGCAATAGGTGTCAATGGTTTGTGGGGGCAGTTACATCTGAGAGCCAGTATTATTGGTGGGTGTTGCTGGAATAGTGCCATCTTCTTTCTATTCTATCTGGAATAGTGGCATCTTCTAGTGCCCTTCTGAAGGGATTGACTTGTTTTTGAAATTTGGTGAGCAATACCCATAACACTGACATAGGCAAAAGGTCCCTTGTTATTTTGTCAGGTTTTATTAAGCAGGAGATGTAGGAATTCCCTTATGTGCATAAAGGGAGTTCTATGGCATTTTCCAGCAATCACTGAGGGGCCCAATAACGGTCCATGCAACAAATAGCTGCAGAGAGAACATCATATGGAGTAAAGGTGTGACATATAACTTGTTTATATGTCAAAAGGGACAGGCCTCAAAGATTGATTTAGCTGCTTTGGGTTGAGCTTGGCTGAGTTTCCATCAAGGCATTTTTAATTAAATCTATGTCACTCTCATAAAATTAGATTACTTTTTCTGGGCCCAGACCTGCTAATGAGTACATCGTCAAGCAATCAGATACCAGTGGAAATAGGAATAAATATTAAACTGGTAATACCCAAGGGTTTGTGAGAATATTGGTGGTATAATAGGAGTTTATGTATTCGGTGGAAAAAAAAAATATCATATTAACTCTGCAAAGCAGTGCGATTTTAGGAATGAATAGAAATTATGAACAGGTATTTCTACATTTATGTGATACGTGATAAAATACATGTCTTCTAAAAAGAAATCATCAAATAGGCTGAGCTGTCTAATTCAGATAACTTTTCCATATCGTTGTGGTCTTAGTGATTTTTGTTGTTCTGTTCTTGACAAGGGTAACCTATAAATTCAGGAAATATAAAGGAGTAACTCAGTAAAAATGTGCTGAAATATGAAAAACATTATTGTTGAGCTAGTTAAAATAGAACCCTTTTGGTGATCTCAACAGGGCCATTGTTTTTAAATATTTTCCCCTAATGTTCTGTTTTTTCTCTTTGCAGTCAGTATTTTATAGCAGTTGCTTAAATAAATAAACTCAAGTCAAAATGCTGATGCAGTACTCCTGGTAGCCCAATACAACACCAATGCAGGGAGATTAGACCAGGGTATTCAATTAACCCTACAGCTATAATTTAAACTGGGGCATACAGCAGGAGATGTGCTTTATGCATAACTTCTTATCTAATGCAAAACTCATGTACCTATTCATTAGCAGAAATAGAAAGCAGAAGGTCCCTTTTATTAATTCTGCTAATTAGTTATTTCACATTTGTGAAATGCAAAGCTGTGTGAATTATTAGCTGTGCTCTTTGTAATAATGCAAAGCCAGAAGCAGAGTCTCAGACTTGAATGGAGGGCAATGAGTAACTGCTCCTAAATTATGAATAACCAGGAGAAAAATAATCCTAAAAGACCCTTTTTCCTTAAGGGGGTGTCTGTGTTGTGCGCCCAGCATCCTGGTGATCAAAGGGTGCAGCTGGGGGTCCATGGCATGGGTAGAAAGTCTCTTTTTTGGTCTGTGAAGGCCTTTGGAGCTGTTTGTCCCTCTGTTTGATGGGGGGTGGTGGTGGTGGTTGTGTGTGTGCTCAGATGAGCTCTTCTACCTGGCCCCCATCAGCGATAGCTGCTGTAGACAGCAGGGAACTAACGACTGCAGGGAGCTGCAGCCGCGCTGCACACACCGTGCCTTTCAACTCTTGCAGGCTTCGTATGTTAAGGCAGACCTGGGAGACAATGGCCTTCGGAAGCTCTGTGAAAAACGTGCCTCCAAAAGAACATCACTGCAGTGGATATCTTTTGTGGGGATAGCCCCACTGATTCCCAACGCCTGGAAAAGCAGTAGGATTCCCTCATCTTCACAGATATTGAGAGGTTTGCTTATTTTCAGCTGCTGTCTTTTCCCCAGGCCGCCAGACGCTGTTGAGTTGAAGAACACATTTTCCAAGCACAGTCTTTAGGCCGTGGGTTTTCCTCTGTAGTTCTGCCTTTCATGTGACTTTTATTATTAATTGCTTTAACCCAAAGGAAGAAAAGAAAAGGAATAAAATCAGCAATGTGCTAGAGGATGATGAGAATAAAAAGTAAAAGCATTCACAGGAAGGGAACTACTGAGGAAAGTAAGAAAAGGAAAGTCGTATTTTTTCCCCAATGTCCTAAAAAAACTAATCACCAAACACAAAGCTGTCGTGAGAGTTCAGACTGTAAATTTCAAATGGAAAATCTGAGCTGCGTTTCAGGCTGCAGGAAGCAAACCCCAGGTGGTGGGTTATCACCCAGGACGCCTCAGCAAAGTCATCCCCATTGGACTTTTACTGAACTTACTCCCAGAGCAGTTCTTGTGTCAAAGTTGGGGTGAACTTTCCTGTACAGAGAAACTGAGACATCTCTAGCACAGCTCAGCAAAGCTGCAATAGGGTGTCCTCATGGCTTTCTGAGGAGACCAGGGTACAAGCGAGGAATGAAATAGTACTTGACTTCTCTGTTTTATCTTGCACCATCGTTTCCTAATTCTGCAGTGTCACTGCCTAAGGAGTCATCCAATGCACATTTTTCATGTTTTTTTTTTTTTTCTTGGATAGGGGTTCTGGAGTTGAATGTGTTGGTTAAAGTGTATTAATGCAGAAATTATCATTCAACCTACAGAAATTAACCTCTTTTTGTTTCAAGTTTTTGGTTTCTTTGCTTGTGTGGAATCTATCTAATGGAATCATTTTGGTTGGAAAAGACCCTTAGGATCATCGAGTCCAACCATCTACCCTACTCTACAAAGTTCTCCCCTACATATCCCCCAACACCACATCTAAACGACTCTTAAACACATCCAGGGATGGGGACTCAACCACCTCCCTGGGCAGCCTATTCCAATGCCCGACCACTCTTTCTGAGAAAAATTCTTTCCTAATGTTCAGTCTAAACCTACCCTGTTGGAGCTTTGTGCAATTAGCAAGAGAATAGTAGAGAAAAAATAAATGCACCCAAGCATTGTTTGATTTTAAGGCCAAAGGGAATGTTGTGATAATCTGATATCATTTCTAGTGTCTCCTGGAGTCTTGGAAATTAGCAATGCAAGTTAGCGATGGTTAAAGCACTTGTGAGCCTTGTTAGCCATGTGTAGATGTAGAATCTCATCTGCATACAGGACAGTCATCCCTACCTTTTTTTTTTTTTTAAATCTGTTAGCTTTATTGTAACACTTTTTATCCAAAATAATAAAATACATACTGAATTCAATAAAAACAAGGTTCAAATCCACTTCACTTTATCTTGTATTGGAACGCAACTGCTAAAGGAGTTGCCTCAGTGTCATAAATCATTACTTCAGCTGAAACTTGTTTCACTTTTGCTGCTCCTGCAGTGATTCTGCAGTGATTCAGACTCTTGTTTCAAAAGTTGTTTAAACCTAGTGATACAGCTGATCTTGTTACATGTACCTTCAAGAATTGAGGCTTTGCCTTTTTTAGGTTTTGCAGGAAGAGTGTCTCCGGTATTTCAAAGAGGTGGCATGATTTCTGTGGTGATTGTTGCCCCTGTATTTTTTTTTTACAATATACATTTAAGTTCTGCCTTGCAGATAACTTAAGCTGGAATAATTATTTAGATGGATTTATTCTTGCCTTCCCAGAGGCAACTGATATATGGGCTTTTATATGAGAAATGATTTATTAATGTACGACCTAAATACTTATTTCTTTACATTCACTAATTCTTCCGACATCTCTTATTTTTTTGAAGTTGTATCCAAAAAAGACCAGGCTTCACATTCATATCCACATTCCAAACATCAGTGTACATCAAGGTTAGCAACATACTTATCCTCCTAATGCCTCCCAGGAAGAAAAGTTGTGCTGTGCCTATCTGCCTGATGGCAAATCCTGAGATACAGAAGCATGAGGCAGCATTGCCAGGGTAGGACAAGGAATCTGCTGAAGACCAGAGGCTTGAATCCCAAACCAGGGCTTAGCCCTGACCGTTGGCTTGCTCTGAGACCTTGTTTTGGAGTCTGACCACCCAAGGTGGCATGTGGCCTTGCGTAGCCAACGCATCGGCTGCGTTTCCCATAGGCTTCAAGAGACTTGTATTCTGGAGTGCTGGGAGGGAGGAAAGAGAAGCTGGTGTCTGTGAGAAGGAATATAATTAGCCTGTGAGTTAAGTGCTTTTTCTACAACATCAAGGCCAATCCAGGGAGTTTAAAATGTTTAATTAGCCTGGAACTAGCAGCGGTAGATATATCTATATATTTTAATTCCCTTTGAAAATCCTGTTACTTTGGGAGGATGGGGGGAGTAATTATCTTTTTCTCAACTGATCCAGGCTTGACATCTTGTAACATAGAGGGAGAAGTCAAAGCAACTTCTGATCCTTTTGCTAATTGTCAAGGTCCTCTAGCTTTTGGAAGCCTACTTATCTTGGGGCTGCTCAGAGGCATTAAAATGCTATTTGCCAATCATGATTTGTATATCACATTGCTTCATTTGCGTACCAGTAGTAGAAAACCTATCATTATACCAAAGTATAATTTAGAGATTTTCCATATTCATGACATTGTATGAGGTTGGAAAACAAATGCCACCTCAACAGAGTACAATTACTGATCACCTGGAGTGACTGATCTTTAATTGGTTTTAAATTAGGATCTTCTCTATTTCACTTCCCTGCAGAGTACTGCTGAAACTTCAGGTAAAAAAAGAAAAGTGTAATATTTTGTAAGAAACCATAAAACCACCATTTCTATTAGCTTAAAGGGACTTTGGGCCCAATTATTGTGAACCAGGATGAAGATGCCAATTAAAAAAGGTCTAGGGTACTTCATGATCTCTAACATGTTATTTTTGGTTATAGTAAAGAAAAGTCACGTTTTTCCATTAACATTTAAAAAATATTTTTCTTTATGAACTCCCATTCCAATGATACTTTAAATCCTTCCTAATTAAACCTCTGCTGCAGTTAAAAATATTTTCACCATTTCTGTTTAAACCTACCTTTCTGAAGGATGAACAGTAGTGAAAACTTGTTCAAGTTGCTGTGTAGCATGCAAATAATCTTGGGGATGAGCAACAGAATTTTTAGTACCAATTGCAGAGATGATTTTGATTTACAAAAGAAATTTGGTATAATATCCATCAGGAATAGGATTCAGCAACCCAACTCCCCTTGATTCAGGGTACATTAGACCCTGAAAGAGTCCATTTGGAGTAGGGGAAAAAGTGGAGCAAACCTTAAACTTTTAAATATTCCTGAACCAGAGTCTGGCTGTTTGAATACTATTTTTTTTTTTTTTTAACTATTTAATACAGAACGTACAGGACTTATTTTTGTTGTGCCTTAGTCAAGGGAACTGAAAGTTCCAAAGCGGGGAGATTTTGGCTGATAAATGCAATTGGAGGTACTGGGCCAGGCTGTAACCCTCTTGGAGCAAAGGAAAACTGCAACTTAATTTAGTGCTGATCTGTTTTCACTTTGCAGACTGATAGTCAAACATGGGAAAGGCTGTAGGGTTCCTGTTCAAAGGCCCAACCTGGTGCTTAAAAAATAGGGGAAACTGGAGCCTTTTAGCCTTTTAATGTGCCCAAATAGCTTATGCTCTTAAAATAATGTTTCTTGTATCCAGGTTCTCTTGGAGAGCTGTGGATGGGAGGGAGCAAGAGCAAAAGCTGTGTGGTCCCACTTAAAAGGCAGGGTGTGAAGAGCCTTTCCTCTGGTGGCTCTAAGGCTTGCTGTTCACAATTGCCTGACAATTTTCTAATGCAAATACAAAAGAAGCAACCAGGGGTAATGCTCTGCTTGATATGCTGGTCTCAAGCAGAAGACTTACAATATGGCTCTAGACAGTAGCTTGAGCTATAGTGATAATGGCATAAAGACCGGATTGAGGATTTGGAGGAAGGATGGGAAAGGGGAGCAGCAGAGGTAGTGTCCTGGCTTTTAAGAAAGCAGGCTTGAACTTCTATAGAAAATGACTAGACAAAAAGAAAGGGAATGATGCCAGGAGAAATGGCTGAATTTTAAAGAAAACTGGTTGAGAGCTGCTGTTTGGCAGGAGGGCTGGAAATTCTAGCAGGTTTGGTTAAGCATGGAGCTTCTCTGTGGACTAAAATGCAAAAAGAGAGCACACAAGAAATGGAAACAATAATAGGCAAGAGAGGAGTTGAAAAGCTTTACTCAGGCACAAAGGGAGACAATCAGAAAGGCCAGAGACCAGCTGGAGCTCTAAACAAAGGCCAAAAAAAGCAGCAAGAAGGGATTTTACAAGTACATTAGTAGAGAGAGGAAGTTCAAGGAAACTATTTGGCTCTACATGAAGGAGGGAGATGAACCAATTGTAGATGGTGTGGAAAGGGCTCTGGTGGCCCAAGCCCTTTTGTATCTCAGTTTTCACAAGGAAAGCCTATTCCCAGACCACTGTGTACATCAGTAAGCTTTGGGAAGGAGAGAGGCTGCCAGCAGTAGGGGAGCAGCAGGTTAGGGACTACACAAAGACACTGGATGTCCACAAATCTGGGGGAATGTAGTACATTCCTAAGGCTGCTAGAAAAGGAGCTTGAAGTAACTGCAAAGTTGCTGTCAACTCTAAACTGAGGTGATTGGGGTGATCCTTGATATCTGGAAAAAGGTAGATGTTATATCTGTCTTCAAGGAAGGCAGCTGATGTCTTTCGGAGAGGTGATGTGATAGCAGCCTGTCACTAGATATTTTTGGGATAGGTTCAAACACAATGGAGACAGACTCTTTTCAGTGGTGTTAGAAGACACAGCCATGAGCAAGGACCAAAAACTACCTTGAAAGGGTTGAGTTGAATATCAGAAAATCTTTTTCACCAGGCAGCCCTGGGACAGGTCACCCAGAGAAGCAGTGGACTCTCTGTTTTTTGGATGTTTTCACAGAGACAGGGCCAGCCACCTTTTGCTTGAGAATGTTAATATGGCCATGAACACTATTTTTTTTTGTTTTAAGCCACAAAGAGGTGGTTTACAAGCTCTGAAAGAAGGGTAGTAACCAGGTTTTGTATTTGGGCACTGAGAACAGTGTTAACACCTTGACTGGTGTAAGTAGTTTTTCAAATACCACATTGCTCCCAACTACTTGAAGATTCCGAAGCTTGCTCTGGATTCCCATCCATTTATAAACAGTCCCAAAGAGAAAAATCTGCTAAGGGTTGTCTTCAAAATGTTGGTGCTGTGCTGCGAAAGCCTTTGATCAAGTCTAGTTTGTTAATCTGAATAATTCCTCCAGCTCCTTCAGCAATTTTCTTCTGTACATAGGAAGAACTAATCAATCCTAAAGGCAGTCTTCAGAATATCTTTTAAAAAAAATAAAAAATAACCATTCCACCACTCGCCCTACCTTCAGTCCTTGCTACATTTTTCAGTGAAGTGATTTGGGATTCCTCTAGCAGGCTTAGGATTTTTTTTTATTTATTTTTTTTTGTGTGTGCAGACTTTTATGTAATTAACTCACGGTACACCTGGGAGTTTTATCCCTAAATGACTATGTAATGGTTTAAGAATGGATCCTCTCCCTGCTATCTTACTAAATGTAGATTATTCCGGGTGTCTCGGGAATGGCGGTGGTTAAAGGTAGACGGTGAGCAGAAGTGGTAGTGACAGTGTAACTGCCTTGTAAATGTATGGCTTTTATCATCTTCAGGCACTGACACTGTTTCATGCCAGATGACAAACGCAGATGTAGCAGCCATAGTGTAACCTCCCTTGAGGTAGCCTCCAGGTCTGTTTGCAAAGGTATGCTAGAAAGAAACGTGCCATTAGAAAGCTCCAACACACACCAGATGTTGCTGGTTAAAGGCTTTTCTTTATTCCTATTTGGTCTCCGTGACATTGAGCTGCAAAACAGTAGGTTTGCTGCCTGTGATAAAAGCCTAAGTGTAGCCCTGCAGTTTTCTAGGACTATCTTCATCCTCAACGTGTTACCCAGGTCCTCTTTTTATCTGCTCTTTGGCATCTGCTTGCAGTTTCTGTGGAAAGGTCAGCCTGTCTGCCTGCCTGGAGGGGATGTCGTGTGGGGTCCTTGCTCCATTGTGCTCTACTCCTTGGTCCCCGGTCCTCCTTGTCCTCTTGGGTGGCTTGCTGTAGAGGAACTGAAGTAGTGATGATAGAATCATAGAATCATCTGGGCCGGAAGGGACCTCCAAAGGCCATCTAGTCCGACCCCCCTGCAGTCACAGGGACACCTCCAACTAGACCAGGTTGCTCAGGGCCTCGTCGAGCCTCCCCTTGAATGTCTCCAGGGAAGGGGCCTCAACCACCTCCCTGGGCAACCTGTTGTAGTGCTCTACCACCCTCATAAACAGATGCCTGTGGCTGATAGTTTTTTACTGTCTGTAGGTTGTTTTTTGGTCTTCAGTCTGGAATCTAAACAGAATGAAGCAATCCATGGTCTGTCTTTTGAATACCTGAACCAGATGTACAGACATTAGTTACCTTTGGTGGGAATGAAGTCTACGTGGTTATGGGCCTCTTAATGCTGAAGTGAAATATTTCAGACTCTGCTGGTACCATTAATAAGGAACACTAAGAAACTATTGATATCCTCCAGGTTTAATAAACTAATGTCATTATTTGACAAAAAGAGAATCTGCACTAAGGGAAGAAAGCTTATTCAGCTAGCAAAGAAAGTCAGGGCATTATATGTACTTTTGACACATCTGTCTTGGCAGTGATAGGAGAAGTGGAGAAAGTTCAGAAAACAGTGCTAAAGAGTGGTGAATTGTGTAGGAAAAAATATTAAAAGCTATGTGTTATTAACAAAGAATTTTCAGAGAGGATCTGCATACTTATTCAAGGTATGTGAAAGCAGGGATGGTAGTTGAGTGCCACAGAGGAGTGTATTTGAGGAGTGTATTTGAGACCTTAGACACAAACAATTTCAAACTAGGTGTGAAAGGGAATTTTATTAATGAAAACAAAAATTGTGTTCTGTGTCTTGGGTAAGAAAAAAAGGAAGGTAAAGAGTTTGTAATAAGCAGTTTTAGTAAGGTTTTCAGGCTTCAAGTTTTCAAGTAATTCATTGGAATACAGTCAGAAAGGAAAATAAGTTTGCTTTAAGCTGTAGAATGACAGTGTGTGGTTGGGAATCTGCTTAATAAAATATTTGCTATTAAGAAGGAAGGTCATTCCTCTTACAGAAACTGCCTTTCTTTAATCCACTCTGGCTGCATTTCTTAATTAGTTTTTAGTGAAACATTTTCTGGTCGAAGCTCTATTTGGAGTAAATAAAACTGTAACAGTAGGGAATTCTGAATGGTATACCTATCAGTTATTGCAATATATGAAATTAATATTCCCATATGAATATATTAAATGAATTCAACAATGGACAATTCTGAGATGAAAATTGAAGTGTCCTTTTATTTCCCTTATCTGAAATTTTCTATGTCAACAGTGATAAGAGCCTGTATATAATGCAGAACTACATAAGAAGTATAAGTAATCTGTCTTGAAGGTTTATCCAAATAGTCCAAGAACCCTGCTAAAGAGGATTAGTAGTTCTAATTATTATTTTGTGGTGAAGGTGAGCTGAGAAACAAATTACATAAGTGCAATTTCAGCATGATATATTGCTGTATTCTTTCTCAAATGCTGACATGCAGCTTCCTATATTATTAAATAATATATTTTGTTGTTCATAATCACAACAAAAATTATTTCATACCTTGATATAAAGCTTTCTACTGGTTTGGATTTTTTTGGGTCTTCCTCCCATGTTACTGGAAGATGGCACTTTGCTTATTATACAGCTTCCTATTTTGATTATTACCCAAAACTTTAAATATTTTCATGTTTTAAGTGCAATTAAACAGGACATCTGTTACACTGGGAACACGAGAGAACATTTTTATGATGCTGAAAAGATTTTCTGTGTGTAACTAAGCAGTTATTTGCATTACCAATTGCATATTGCAAAGTACTCATCATTAAAGAGTGAGCGTGCATACCAAAGACCATCATAGAGCTGCAATATTAAAGCATTTTGTCTCTGAAGCAGCAAACTGTCCACTGTAATCACATAGCTATTGGGAAATTATCCATTCTAAGAGCAGGTGATGTGTATCCATGGCTCCAGCCATTAATTGTGTCTTTTGCAGTCATTTCCACTGAAATGTCAAGTCCTTTGCAATAAGTAACTTGGGGTGGCTGAGGCGATACAGGCAGCTGAGAACAAGAATTTGCTAGCTGAACTTGGTGTGAGAGCTGAAATTAAGGCTAGGCAACTCCTATGGTCCACAGGGCATCATCTTGAAAACCCATGAAAGACAAGAGAAATGGAGCTCTGGGGAAAATGCAGTAATTGAACAGTTGGAACCTGACCAGGAGTCCCACAGCTGCAAGGCGGCAGGAAAATCAGGGAACAGGGGACTCAAAATGGAGCTGCATCTGGCTTCACAACAATTACATGTGCCGGGGTTATATTCATCCCTTTTGTCATTATGCACAAGAGACAGTGCCAAAGATTAATTTGTTTCACTGAGGATTCTGTGTAAACCTATTATTGATGTAGCTCTGAGGCGTGTTAACGTATTTTATCTGTAGCTCCAGTGTAAGCATAGAGAAAAAGGGGAGTTAAAGGACCCCAAAAAGCCAGACTAAATGTCAGGCAATGCAACTCACATTTAAGGAGGGACAGTGTTTTCAGTATAATGCAGTTCCTTCCAGCTTAGTTGACTAACTCCTCCTCATCTTGGAGAGCATGGGGATGTATGAACATGATTTTCATACCTTACTTAAAATAGCATATTTACAGGTTGTTTGTTAATTTATTTAAGCATTAGCTTATTTTTCTTTTCTATAGGGAAATACCTGCAGTAGCAATATGGTAGGTGTTAAATTATCACTGCAACTAATTTGTGTCCCAGACAGAAGAATCACAGATTAGTCGTGATTGGGAGGAACCTCTGGAGGTTGTCTGGCCCAACATGCCACTCAAGCATGGATGGCTTCAAAGTTTTCTCCAGCTTCCAAGTTAGATCAGGTTGCTCAGGGCATGTTCAATTCAGTTTTGAGCATCTCCAAAGGTGGGAATTTCCCAACCTCCTGGGGTTCTACTTCTTGATAGTCCTCGTTGTGAAGTTTGTTTGTTTGTTTGTTTGTTTTTTCAGATGTGGTGGTGTACAGCACATTTCTTCCTCATTTGATGGTTAAACAAACCCAGCTCTTGGCCTATTCTCACATGTGCTGTGGCAGCCCTTGACCATCTCGGTGACCTTCCTCTGGACTCAGTCCAGCACATCAATGTCTTTCCCATGGTTAGGAGCCCAAACGTAGACATAGTAAGCCAGATTTGGCCTCCCTTGTGGAAAATAGAGAGGAGCAATCCCTTTCTGGGGGAGGATGTTTATCTTGATAATGAAGGTCCAAGGTGTTAATGATGGTGGGATCCGAGATTATTTTTCCAGAAATTTGCATCCTACCTTGTAGCCCAAATACTGTGCATCTATATACAGAGAGCTGTCTACTTCTCTGTGTGTTGATAGGTACTGGCTGGAACAAGGTGTGCGTTGGTGAGTGTAAAAGAGATGCACAGTTTGTATTTTTGAATACAAATCTGGGTTTTGAATTGCTTTCACAGTTAAGGAGTGTTTTAGTCTTGACTATTGGCTCTGGCTTACGTATTAAAGGGCACTCTTCCTCTGCATATTTAGCAAGTGCTTTGCAGATTTGTTTTATAGCTTTGTCAAGTAATTAAGAGCCTCATGAATGGCTCCATTCACGTCCTGTAGTGTAAATTGAAATGTGTAGGAAAAGTTAATATTTCCTTTAAGCTTTCACTTTGATCTGCTTCTAAATCTCTGATATCCCTTGTTTGAGTCAGATTGATTAGCCACCCTTGTGTCTAATTAATGCATTGTGTTGTTAATGATCAGAGCTAATCATTGTAGTCTGAGCCGAGCAAAATGCTCATTATCCATTACTCTGGTTGTAGTGATGAGTTATGACAGACAGCTGTCATGTGAATGAGCACATTTCTCCTGGCAAATACATATACTTCTTGTTTTTCCCCTGATTAGAGCAAACCGTGAAGCCTTCAGCAGAGGAGCGCTGGGTAAAGTGCTCAGTAAAGGGCCGTTACCTCCAGAGAGATGGAGAGAGGTGGCACAAATTGCAAACTCCTGTTTCAAATCGAGGGAAACCCTAAGGGGAACAAGGAAGTTGAGTTCCACCACTTGATGTCAGTATATGCTTACTCTTAAAACTGGACTGAATTTTTTTTTTCCTTGCCAAAGAGACTTGTGGGTAAAGGCAATTTGCCCACCTTCCGGAGCTGTTCCCTGTTGTCCAGGTTTTATTGATGGTGGCAATTGACTGAAGAGGTAGAACAGCACCAGGGAGAACAATTCTCCAATTTCCTCCCAAGCGATCCGTACTTTCCCTCGCAGAAGAGACTGCTCTTGCATAACAGAGCAATGGTTTTCTAGACCAAAGATGTTTTTGGAGGACTTTACAGATGGGAGCTCACTACTTTTCAAGGCACTTTACTACATTCTTAAAGTGACTAAGTTAAATCCATCCTTACAGAGGTCTGGAGTGATCTCAGCCATTCCTGGTTTCTCTGTGTTGAGGAAACCACCTCCTCATTGAAGTTCATGTCTGTAGTAGCTCATTTCTTGAGGTCTCTTCTCCCACTCCTTTCCCTGCATTGAGTAGTGGTGGAGGTATCGGAAAACTCATTTTTTTCCAAATCTGACTCCTCTCATTGCCCCATGCTTTCCTTTTGAGCAATTGCAATACAGAAGTAGACAGTGAGCTGAGTTTGGGGCTTCTCTGGGTTTACACCAGCAGAGGAGGCAGCTGCATCAAATATCTCGTGTCTAACACAAGTATCCTCAGGCAAAATTCCCTCTTTGCTTTCTACAAGATTGACTCTGTCATTACATTTACTAATTGTCCTATGAGTGCTTCTCTTCTCTAAATGCCTCCTTTATTGTTAATGTGAGCAATCTCTTTGATAATATAGTCCATCAAAAGTGAAATTGAAATTTAAATAGGAATCTATTTAGTTTTAAATAGTTTAAATTTTCTCAAACTGAAAAGGCTGTTTTGGAATATCATTAAGTACTTGGTTGTATCTGGAAGATGATTTTCAATTTCCTGAGCCTATATGTTCACAAACTTCTATTTGCATGTCAAAATAATTAGATTGTCTTCAAATAATTAGTACATTTGACTCAGACACTTAATAGCCTTTTAAATCTGCTTTAAGTCATTTCCATTAATTGTAATAAATCACTCATTTAAATTTGACACAGTTTTAGATAGAAAATGTTGTCGTTCCTGGGGTTTTGAAAGCTGCTGGAAGGAAGAAGCTACTCATGCTGCTGAAACTGAACTTAATTTCACAGCAAGTCGTAGGAATTGTGTTACTGGCTTCCCTATAAGTTTAGAAAAAGAAGTTCATCTTTGGCACTGCAGCCAGCCAGATGACTTGCAGAGACTAGGAAAATCCTAACCCTGACAATGCACCTGCTTGTGCAGAATATATTATGGAAATGTTTAAAATCTAAAGTAGATATCTATCAGCCAAAAACTGAGTAAAAGTTTCAATTTTTTTTGAATGACATGGACACGAAGAAGAGACTGGCTTGGAAAATGTATCTTAGTTCTGCGCAACTCTGTTTCCAAAACAGTAGCAAATTCCAAGTTGCCCTTTGAAGTTAAACCCATGAAAATGCACAGGGGATTGAAATCTGGTTTAAAAAAAAAAAATGGAATTTTGGATACACCAGCACTGGGTGATTTGTTCAGAGGCTGCTAAAATAAAACACAATTTAAGTGTCAGAATGGGTGCCTTTGCAGCTGCAGTGGGGAGAGTAAGAGACCTGCATTATCACAAATACTGCAAAATACCACAAAATACCAGGCGCTACCAGCCCAGATCTGTCTGTCTTTGGGGGCTGTCCCAAAAGGAGGGGAATTTTCCTTCCTCATTTCACACAAGTGGTAACTTCAGGGTTTTCCAGTGAGCGCTTGCAGCCTGTGTGATGGAGGGGGTGGCTGAAGCCTTTAGGTGTAGCTGGGCACGGCAGGATGTTTTGCAGCATGCTTCAGCAATCGTAGTTCTCCAAAGCCACCTCTGGTTGTCACCTCCTCTTTTGTTCAGTGGAAATGGAGGAAGGGAAACGTTATTTTGGGGGAAGTTCTGGTGTGGTGAACAGCTTCACCGAGAAGCTTAAGCAGAATGGGATAGTGGTCTGGCCTGGAGAGAAAGAGGAGGGGAAATATCCCATCTCTCCTGCTGTACCCTACAAAATCAGGGAATTCTATTTTCCCTTTCCTCTTGAAAGGGAATTTATGAATTTATGCTGCTTTCTATGAAAACTTTTTCTATTGCTTTCTTGAAAACTTCTGTTGCTTTTCTCTTTGACCTTTTGCTGGCCTCTCTGGGTTTCAGAGAGATAAGCAGTAACCTGGACGTTGAGTTACCTGCCTTGCTGCGGGTCTGGAAGTGTAACAGAGTCATAGGAAGACAGTGAGCTAGCTGGAATTTATTAGCCAGGGTACAACAAAAGCACGGTGATTTAAAACTGGAGTTAAGATCGCTCACCTCTTTTTAACTATTTAATAATTATTAACAAATAATAATTTTGGGGGGTTGGACTAGATGATCTCTGGAGGTCCCTTCCACCCCCAGATCATTCTGTGAAATGCTGACCTGTCTTGCACATCACAAATCAGCAACTTTCTGTTAGATAAACAGAAACTTGCAAGAGTAAGCTTTCATTATGGGATAAAAAAATATTAATATAAACCCACGAAGCATTAGGTAGTCATGATGCGTGTTTCTGCTACTCAGCTATGCGCCGGCTGGTTCTTTACTTGATGGGTATTATGGGATATTTACTGGAAGACAAAGGCACTCTGGGATTTAGAGTCAAGCTAAATTATTAGTAGCTTAGTATCTCATTATTCCTCTTTCTTCTGTGAGTCAGCACCATTTTCAAAGCACCATCTGGCACCATGGACTCAACACCCCTGCGCGCTACAGACATTAATAACAATGTGCTGATGCACATGTATTGGTTGGGTGATCTGAGAAACTCTGCCCTGGCAGTCAAGAAAAAGATGAGGAGGCTGTCGCCATCAGCTACTCCTGCAGATGATGTCTCTGCTGGAGCTTTATCTAGCAGCCTGATGTACAGGTAGGTAGGTCCTGAGCAGTCTGCTTGCTGCTACGCTTGGATCCAGTTGCTAGCAAGGAGGAAAATCCCATTTGGGAACCTTACCCAAGTAATGTAGAAGAGTGCTACCAGCCTGCAGTCCCTTCTTCTGCGTGTGGCTTGCTATCCACTGACCCCTTTCGGTTCCCTGGCACCTCGTCCCTTCCCAGAGGGGACCCTCCAATCACTGCTACAGCCTCTTCTGCAGGCCTTGGCCCAAATGCACGTGGAAGGGAATTAGGCACAGGCTGCAAGATAAAAAACAGATCTGTTCTTGAGTTGTGCCTGTGCTTTGAAATAGCCCCATGAAGCTATCGTAGGAAATACTTTATACTTTTCTGGCGGAGGCAGCAGGGTGTATTGTTTGACACTCTTTACTGCTGAGGTCAGACACACATCTAACCTGCATTCGGGGAGGTTCTGATTGGATATTAGGAAACATTTTGACACATAAGGGGTTATGAAGCGTTGGAATGGGCTGCCCAGGGAACGGGTTGAGGCACCATCCCTGGAGGGATTTAAAGGACAAAAGATTTTTTGTTTTGACCTTGATCTTGCTGATTCATGCAGACAAATAATTGTGTCTGTATAGCATTGTGCATTGGTACAGGTTCAGGATCAGTGCCTTAATTTATACCAATTATTGTGGATACTGGAAAATGCAAAAATATTGATAAATATGAAACATGATCCCTTAGGTTTGAGACGTAACACATGAACTGTCGGCTTCTGTGTATGAACAAAATGAAGTGATGCAACTTTGGGTTACTTTTGTTTCCCAGACATTAAACTATTGAATAGTGTTTTTACTTATTCTTGACATAATGGTACTTCAAATGTTCTTGCTGAGTTAATTAACTTGGTAACTACATTCATAAAAATAACTGTAATTGCATTAGCACTTGTGTTATCCTATTTTGACCTAGTGCTTAGAGACATGGTTTAGTGATGGTTTTTATCAGAGTGAGGTTGATGGTTGGACTAGATGATCTGAAAGGTCCCTTCCAGCCTGGACAATTCTACGATCTAACAAGGGATCCCTGATAGTTTATTATCGTGCTGAGGATCCTTACGGCTTTACAGAATCAAGGCAGTAACAGCAGAAATCTCACAGAGACCTGCTCCTCTAAGTGAACAAAACCCTCACACTTGAAACTTTAAAGTTTAAAAACTCTCCAATCCCTGCGTACATTTCGTACCGCCTCTACTTTGGTAGTGAACCTTGCACTTAATATATTGCTGATTAACATTAGAGAAGAGTTACACATGCATTAATTTTAATAATAGAGTTGCAGCACAGCCTAAAAACAAATTTTCAAGTTGTTTGGTGGCATATGTCAACTTCACAAATGGGATCTTATGACAGATCTTGTGTCATAAGCAATTAAAGCGATGTCATTCAGCAGTTCAAGTAACATGGATGTATTGTGCTATTCATTGTTACTGCTCTGTGCAGCCTCTGTTTGCTAATGTAAACTTTCAGATACTTGCTTTGATACATAAGAACCAAAGATTCTTACATCTGTTGATGAAACTTTTAAGGATAGAAATGGTTTCTACGTGGACACAATTGTTACTGTAAAACGTCTTCAGATAAATAACAAATATCTTCACATAGTCGATACTAGCCCTCTGCAGCCTGGAGGTATGTGATACCTGCAGAGATGAGTATGGACTGATCAATTTTTGGCAGGAAACGTTGAAGCAGACAGTGGAGTTTGCCCTTTAACACGTAGTTTTGTGCCCGCTTGTGTGATGCTTAGAGCTTTGTATGATAGAAACTTCACTTTTTGTAAGATATCAACTTTCACTTGTAGTATGGAAAATTGTTCCTTAGAGTATGGGCCCCTTCATCAGGCTTATAGTTTATATACAAGACAATAAGAAGGAGTAATTTTGCTGAATATATGTCTTCAGAGAGCTATCACACCATCATCAGCTTTCATTGGAAAACAATTATGAGGCTTCAAAAATGATTAACATGCAAGACGTTTTTCTTTGTGACTTCATTTACAAGAGTGACAGAAATTTCAATGCATGATCTTTCTTTAGTGTATTCTTTACCATTCAGTGAAAGCAGGAGTGGGAGAGGTAGATCATACAAGGTACAAATCAAGGAAGAAAAAGGATTTACATAAGTGAGAAAATACGTACGTACCTAATCGTAGTGGGTGTTACCACTGCTTTGCAGATCTGGGGACTTTGTTTGAAGTCAGTCCTCTCTGCTTTCTCCTGCTGTCTAGTTGTCTTTGTAACTCTCCAGTTGCTCATCTCTCCAAAGGACCTTTGAAGTATTTATTGTCTCTGGAGGCTGACTTGTCTCTGCACACTTGTTTTTTGCGTCGTCTTGCCATTCTAACAGTGCCTATTGATGCTGAAGTATAAGATGGCAAGAGATCATTTGTGATCTTTGGAGTCCTCAACACAAGAAGGACATGGACCTGTTGGAACAGGGCCAGAGAGGGCCACTAAAAAGATCAGAGGGCTGGAGCACCTCTGCTATGAAGACAAGCTGAGACAGTTGGGGTTGTTCAGCCTGGAGAAGAGAAGGCTCCAGGCAGACCTTACAGCCCCCCTTGTAGTACCTGAAAGGGCTACAGGAGAGATGGGGAAGGACTCTTTTTGAGGTAGTGTAGTGATAGGACGAGGGGTAATGGTTTTAAACTGAAAGAAGGAAGATTTAGATGATAGACAGATAAATAGAAAATTTAGATAATACAAATAAATTCTTTACTGTAAGGATGGTAAGACTCTGGAACAGGCTGCCCTAAGAAGCTGTGGCTGCCCCATCCCTGGAGGGGTTCAAGGCCAGGCTGGATGGGGCTTGGAGCAACCTGGTCTGGTGG
>JAOQGH010000002.1:2752450-2766397 GCA_025769975.1 Gallinago jamesoni | reverse complement strand
CCCTCCAGGGATGGGGCAGCCCCAGCTTCTCTGGGCAACCTGGGCCAGGCTCTCACCACCCTCACAGCAAAGAATTTCTTCCTGAGATCTAATCTAAATCTCTCCTCTTTCATCTTAAATCCATTACAATATTGGCATTCTCTTATTAATGAAAAACTGTCTATTTTCTACCCTTCGCTATCCAGTTGCATGTGTTGGCTGGCATGGGAGCCTCGTGGGCTGTGTCCTTCAAGCCCTACCACATTCCTTGGATGGGGCTGTTTCTTTACCAGTTGTTGGATAGTGGAAGGTCCAAAAAGTCTTGAATGGTTTTGGTAAGATGTTGCTGTTTGTGAAAGGAGCTGGGCAGTGCTGGAAACTGCTTAGACCTTGCCGCAGGCCGGGGGGGAAGGAAGCTGAAGCTGCAGATGGATATCAGCAGGGCCAGTTACTTATTATAATAAAAAATAATTGTATATGTGCTCTGGAAACGGCAAGTGTTCGGGGAGGGTTTAGAGGACTATAAAGGAATGTGTGCTGCATTTCAGTAAGGAAGCTATCATCAGCTAAAATACATAACAAAAATGAGTATTCAGCTTTTTGGCTGAACTCAAAATGTTCAAATCACTGTGAAGAAGTAGTTATGTAGTATTAGACTGACCATAATGCTTCTGCTTTTTGCATGTCCCTTCACTTGCCTGCTGAAAAACATATATCTTTGTTTCTGCTCAATATTCAAACGTCCTTCTACTTTTCACATTTTTTCAAAGCTACATAATGCAATTCTGCAGCTGTGGTATGTATCGGGATCACCTTGGTGACTTCAGGGGAACTGCAGTGAGAATAAAGTGAGAATTTCAAAAATCCGTTCCTTTTGTTGTAGAAAACAAAATGAAGAGAGAAAGTCAAGTGACAGAGATGGCCATCTTCTAAAATTTGTGGTGCTTATTGTGAAAAGCAATTTTCCAATGCATACAGAAATCCACTGGGCAGGGATTTGCTGCCAGTTTCAGGTCAGCACGTAGGATTTGCTTTGAACTGTTCTCATTTTAGATATTCAGGTATCTGATATGTACGTGATCATGAACAAATAAATCTTTGAAGAGCAGTGCTGCTGCCTGAATTTGGAACGAACGAGGTGAGGAATAAGCAACCTAACCTTGGATCTTTTTCAATACCAACAACCCTTTGATGGTAGGTTTGAAGCAGAACATGATTCGCGCTGGTTCTGCAAAGAATGGGTGCTTGTAGGTCAGGGAAGAACAGCAGCAGCAGCTGTTAGCTGGGTGGTGGAACAGGAACTGCTCATGCATCCTCAGGTCTGGCCAGAGACCAAGCACAGACTTGTCTGACATCAGTGGAAACCTTCAAGAACTTTGTCTCATCCATTATGGAAAGGTTTTAAGTTTTGGGTTGGTTTTTTTTTTTTGGTGTGTTTTGTTTTGGGTTTTTTTCCCCCCCATGCAGTGCCCTCACAGCATGACAGTACAGACCGGTTGTTAGGAACAGAGTGCTGGGCTTTTACTAAAAATCACTGAATTTTAGCCTCTTAAATCATCACTGGACTTCCAAAGCAGTTTCTTTTCTCCTTTCAGTTTTCAGTCAAATGACTGCCCTAATTTCCCCCTTCCACCTCCCCCTGCTGTGTTATTTGAGGATCAGGTATCCCAATTAGTGTCCTCATCGTTCATTTATGAAGCATTCTGCAGTACTGGATTAATAAATTTCCTCCGTTTGTAAGTTAACAAATTAGCAGCTATTGGGGTCTGCACCAATTATGGCAGAGCACTGATGGGAGAACATCCTGTGGTACCCACTGCTGCGGCCAACAACAAATGAATTCTACCAAATCTTTGTTAAGTGAAAGATATTGTATTTTAATTGGGGCCTAATCTAAATTACAACTGCCTGTGGAAATACAGGAACTTTTTTATTTTTAATAGAGTTATGTAAAAGTGTGTTGTGGTACCAACAGGATTTTATTAATCTGTTGTGATGTCTTATCCTTAGTATCTTATTGATATTTCTTATACATGATGAGGTTTCCAAATGTGCATACTGGTATTTGTGTATGTTTCAAGGTTGATGATATCTTCTTGGAGACTTCGCGTTTCCAAAGGTTAGCGATTGTAAAAATTCACATTTGTAAGATTCATGGTGATAAAAAAAGGACAGATGTTAGGTCCTCGTTATGCCATTAATAGAAAATAGATAGTTTGAGCTGAATTCTTTCTTGGATATACTGAAGCTTTTTGAAATACAAGCTGTGAATTTTAAGTGTGTAAGTACAGCCACGGATCAAATATAGGGAGTAGGCAAAGGGCAATACATATATAGCTTTGAATTGGAAATGTAATTGCAGGAGTGGGTCTACTGTTTATATTATACCAAAGACTTGGAGGAAAAAATCACTCAAAATGTTGACTTTTTTTTCCCTTCTTGATTACAAATATAAGACACTGTTTTTTGGCTTGGGGAAGCTGATATGGCATATGATGTGAGGGTACATAGACATGAATACGTTTGCAGGACTGGAGTTACGTATCTCTGAGGAAAGGCTCAAAGGTGATAGGAGCAGTAAGTTTGAACTACATCAAGGATCTTAGGAAATCAGGGCTGATTATTGGGTTGAGGCTGTTGGGCAGAACAGAAATAAAGCTTAAGTTGATTGAACAGACTGCTGGAACATTTGGGAAGGTGTGATGGTACACAGAGTACTGATAATAATCTCTGAACAATTCTTGTTAAAAGCAGTATAAAATATAGGACGATGTAAAGCAAGAAAAATAATTAGCTTGATTGTTTTATGCTTCAGTGAATTGATAATAGGAGGGTACAAAGCCCATTAGAGATGTATAATAGCATTTGATTCTAAACAGATTCCTTGTTCATGAATTCTATTACAAATTCTTTCAATTCCTGAAGATACTCTTCCGTCTGTTGAGGATAGATGAGAGTCGAGTCTTATGCTCTCCAGCTGGTTCAGCTTGATCTGCGATGAATCCAGCTATTTGATGTCTCCAAAAATAGTGCCAGTCTCTAGATATTTAAATTCATTTTCTGTCAATTATAATGTTCCTTCTGAATGCACCCGCAGAACGCCAGGCAAAGACAGAGCCTTTTATTTCCTCCAGAAAACATTGTATTTTGATGCATAAAGTAATAAAATAAAACTTTCCTTTAAATTTAATATTATGGCTGATATATATCTCGAATCTGTATATTATGTGTAAATATTTATTCCTCCTGGGATGGGAGTTGCTGAGGGTGCTGTATAAATGATCCAGAGCAACCCTGAATGAAATATGATATCATGTTAAACACTTACACATTTGAAGCAGGTCCAGAAGAACCACGGCTCTCTTCTTTCTACTTTGCCTTTACTGCTTTCAATTTTGCTAAAGAAGTAGCACAAAGAAAGGGTTTTCATTGCAGTAAATCTCCTTTTTCTTCTATGCAGGTGCTGACTTCTTTTACACCATCCATTCGTCACTCAAAGGCACTTTTTTAATTGGAGAGCTCATGATTTCAAAACGCTGAGTTGGAGCCACATGACCTGAGCTGGAGGGAACAGCATTCTCTGGCTTGCAGGGACAGCAGAGCTGGTAAGGTGATCTGTTCAGAGGTTTATTGGTGGCTGGAAAGAGAAGGATGCTGAATGAAAACAACAAATGTTTTGAAGCATAATATGTCAGACGGTTAAAAGCAATGCGAATGCTCAAGGTCTAACAGTATTAAATGAAGCACTGCATATTCCCACTCTGCTGAAACAATGCATCATGAAGTTATAAACAAAATTATTTGAATGATCCTTCAGTGCTGTTATTAATAGTAAACTCCTTCTCTAGATGAGGATGGGACAGGCAGAGAAAGAGTGAGACTCTTACCTGGCAGGAGCGTTCTTAGTTCCAGTGCCAGTATCATCGCAAGTCTGCGCACTCAGCTCATTTCTTTCCATGGCAAGTGACTCCTTGGGTTCTTGTTTCCAGAATGATTGCTTTGGGAGGCAAGGTCTAATACTCCCAAATATTTCTATAGTAACTTGTAACGCAAATCAAGGTTTTTTTTCCAAGTATTCTCTGTTTATCATGTAGGCCAAGCCTCTATAATTCTCTGAAGTCTTGACACCCTTCTTTCGCCTCATAATGTGCACTGTGATTGAAGATGTGTCGATTGAAGGTGTGTTAAAAAAAAAAGAGAGAGAGAGTTGAGCGCTTTGCTATTTAAGGTCTCAGAAGTGGGCCTTTTCAAGGACTGTTATTTCAGGTTGTGAGATCACTCTGCCATTCAGCTTACCTTGCTCTTTTCCACAGCTGCCTCTATATTTCTTCTTCTGAATGTATAAGCAAGCGAGGTTGTTGACACTGTCATTGAACATCCTCTTCTGGTCTGGCAACAAAGCTCTCAAAGTATAAGGACTTTGTCTCTCCTGAGTTATTGTTCCAATCCTCACCTGTAAGCTGCTGGGGATAAACATCGTATCTCAGTGCCAATTCTTACCTTTATTTTTAGTGTTGAGTATAAAGCAGTAGAGGCTGATGACATTTTAAGTGGTATAATTTCTTAGTTGGGGGGACTCTTGACTGTGCAAATATTTTATAAGAGCTAAATACTGAACAGGGCTGGGCAGCTACAGCTCGGTACTGAAACAAATAGAAATAGTAGTTTAGTTTAAAAAAAAAAAAGCACACTGAAGTGGTGTTACTGAAAAGGCTTCAAACCTTAAGTATGGGATGTTAGTGTCTAGAGAAGGCTGATGGTGTGTGGCAGCCCTCATTCAAAGCTTTGCTGCTCTCCCTTGGCTCAGCAAGAATGTGAATCCTCTGCACCTTAATGGCAGTTGGGAAAGGAATTAGCCAGTAGGAGAGAACAAGGGAAAAATAGCATGGGATATTCCCCTTCTAAATAATGAAGCTTTTTTTTTTTTTTTTTAATTCTGGTTCCAGCTGGAGTAAACTATTGCAACTGGTGCATTTCAAGTAAAATCTATTAACTGAAGTTCACAGGTAACACAGCTTTAGCAGGTACCATTGGATTCTCACTGAAAAGCAAGTTGCCCTTGGGTAGTTTTGCTCAGAGTTGTAGTATAACTGTAATAATTTAGAGACCTGCCAGGTGGTACACCAGGGTATTTCACTGAGTACTCATGGCCGTGGATTTGTCTTGAAGTCCACAATTAGCATTTGTCATAAACCCAAGGTTTTCTAGATGAAGCAAATTGAGACAGGTGTCTGATGAGTACAATATTGCCCAGAGAATGTGGAAGTATTTTAATAAAGGCAGACTAAGACAGAAGAGTGATGGCAGGAACACAACACACAGTGTAAGCAGATCGTCTTTGGTACTCATACTGCTTTTATGGGAAACACAAGGCCAGTCTTACTGGGAGGATCCGGATGCTTTCCCATGCTCTGGAGATTCAAAAGTGCAGTAAATCCAATTTAGCTCAGCAGTTGAACAAGGTTTACAATTGCTTTGAGTCACTAGAGTGGAGCAAAGCAACCAGACCTCATGCAGGAACGTGGGCTATAAACATCAGAGCAATGAAGGGCATGGAATCACGGTATGTCCCCAAATCCTTTGCACAATTCCCACATATCTGAGGCTGCAAGTGTGTGTGAGTGTAGTTGCGCATTCAAATGGATGAATAAGCATGAAACAGCATGTGCTGAATGCGTGATTACGTGATTATGCCAGGGTGAGTATTTTGTGGGCATTTTTGACTTTTTGGTTATTTCAACATCTTGCTGAAGAAACTGCAACCGTTTTTTAAAATGCTGGAAAACTGCAGTGTTTCTCTAATAGCGCTATAAGGCGCTGCATGGGAAATAATCTCAGTCTGTGAAATAATCTCATCGCTTCTTTTGTCCCTGTTATTCATAACAAAGCTTTTCTCTCCTGTTTCCTCTTAATTCATTTCTGCGTTATTTTAAAAAATGTGACACTCTGTGGGTTGAACACCAAGATTTTCCTGTGATGAAACTCAAGTTTTATGGCTATTAGTTACTGTATCAAACTGGCTGAGGGCTATTAGGCAATATCACAGACTATAACAGCAGTAAATCTTTAACTCTTCTTATAATATGTGGAAAAGTACAACCCATAAACTTTTTAAATGTTTGAGGTAAAAGAAGAGCTGATGTTGCTGACAGTTTTATAATGTTTACGTAAATGTTGCCTTACTCATGGCAGAATAAAACCAATGAGTTAGAGACTTTAAATGGAGCATATTAAGACTGCTTATTAAGGGAAATGTCCTGAAACTGTTGTGGTTGAGGATATAGAATGTTAGTTCATGGAAGCCCAATGAATAAGGTTTTTTTCTCTCAAATTTTGTATTAGGTTGTACTTTAGGATTTGTGACAGACCTCTTAGATGGTCAAACCTTGGAGGCAGATGTATTTAGACCTGACTCTTAGCCATTCAGAGAATACTTAAAAGGCTCTTTAACTAAAAAAGATGTTTCATTAGATTACTCATTAGAATAAATACCTTTTTATATAGAAGATTAGATAAGACAGAATAATACAAAGGATTATTACTCAACTCTTCTCCTACCCATGATATCCTACCCAGATAACCTTCCTTCCAGACTTTGGTCCAGTTGACTTGGTGGCTTTTGGGATCACAGCAAACTCTGCTACCTTACCAGCTTTTCCTGCAGCCACTCTTACCTTCCTGCTTTTCCCTACAGTTTCTCTGCTTGGCTCCTGGGGATTTTTCAGGGGGAAAGAAAAAGCTTGCTTAATCAAAAAGCATTTTTTTTTGCCTTGCTCTCATATAAAGATCAGTTCAAAAGGCTCTTTTCAGATGGCTTGAGATGTTGATCCTGTGTGACATGGCACTCGCCTTTGGGGCCCAAGCAATGCCCCAATCTTACAGCATGCCAGCCAGCCCCAGCACTCTCTGCAAGACACTGGGGGTGCTCTTGGGGAGCATCTTCTTCCTTCAAAGCCTGTAGCCGAGCCGAGGACTGGTCCCGTTGCTGGCTGTGGGTAGCCCTGCTGCTGCTGCCTGGCAAGGGTCTAGCTTACAGGTTTGCTGAATGCCTGGATGGAGAAGACCTTGTTGTTCTTACCCAATTAAGACGTTTGTGCAAAGGCTTTGGTGGAGTAAAAATACATGCATTTATTCATAGCACACTGAAAGTGAAGAGATTTTAAAAAAAAACAAACCCCAAAACATGCTTGCTTTTACCACTGGACGGCTGTATCAGAAAAGACATGCCCGCACACACAAACACTCTCCCCCATTCAGCCAGGTGGTATTCCCTGGATTGGGAATTGGCCTTTGTGCATTCCTCTCTCACTCTTGGTAGAATATCTCCATTTTATAACCAGTCTCAAGTTTTTGAGTCCTCAAGGGTCTTGACAGGTCGGATCTCTTATCGCTGTTGTCCCTTTAAGTAGAGAAGGGCTGTGTCTTCTCAGAATAGAAGTTGTTTCCCCTCCATACAGGTTTGAACACATCTTTACTCTAGCAGGTTGCTCCTGCTTCACTGATATTTTCACTCCTGCTTGAGTGAGGTTGAAAGATGTTTCTTCCTGCTTTGCTGGCTGCACATCATCCTTTAGCAGGATGTGGGCTCTGCACTGAGCTTTACATTCGGTGTTAAGGTGTACGTTATAACTTCAGATGAAGCCAACATCTAAACTGTCTAATGGAGCATGCAAACCATTGTCTCTTGAAAGAGACCAGACGTGTTCTTGCCCAACACGGCTGGCTCCCATGGCTGGTTTAGAGTGCTTGATTCTCAAAGTCTTTTCTTCTATACCACAGTATCTGGATTCTACAAAGATGGTAGGAGCATCATCAACTTAGCACAGGGAAGATGATCTGCAGCAGTTTACCACTGTCATATGCTATGATTGCTTAATTTAAACTAAACCTGTTCTTGCGTTACATGAAGCTGAATATTTTGCATTTGCTGCAGACTAGGGACATACCTATTTGCAAATATTGCAGAACAACTTTTGTAAACTGATGATACACAGAAATGCAGTAACTTGCCAAGCTTCATGAAACTGCTCTCTGCACTTTGGGAAAGAGGTTTTTTTCTGTCAATGCAGGTTTTTCTCAAAGTTAAAGCCACCTTTTTACAAGGGCTTATTGATTCTGTTTCCGGAATTTTTTCGTAACTTGGCCTGCTGTCTGGAAATAGGTTAGGGAAAAAAAAAGAAAAGTGTGAATCATTTGCCAGGGAACACACTTGGTTTGGTATTTGCTTTTGTTTGGTGTCCCGTAATGCAGTATGGAAGCTGCCAGCCAAGTTTATTAGTATTGTGCTAATATGTAAATAAGAGCATCTGTAACGTGCTTAACTATAATAGCTGCAAATTGGGTAGTGCTTTGGTTTCCTGGTTACTAATCTGTCTGTTTTTAATTGGGTACATTTCAAACTATTAGGAGGTTTCATTTTCTAGCTAGTCAACAGAGGTATGTTTGTGATGGAAAGTGTTTCTGATTTTTGTAGTTAATTCAGCAGAAGTAGACAAACTAATCTATTTTAAAATCTTAGTAACTACACTGATCTTTTCTGGATTGAAACAACACACCTTAAATCCCTTAATTTTCCTGTTGTTTATGGGAAGTATCATTCTACTGAATTGCGTTGTGAAGAGTGTGCAACAGCTCATGATGGTCATCAAACTCCAAATCTAAAACTGCTTTTAAAAATTGCTTCCTGTCAAAGGATGATTTATTATTTTAATTTTCACTAGAGCAGTTAAGGTGGTAGAACAGATTCTTTTGAATGACTTTTTTCATCTGACATAACCTCATTATGGCTTTAAGGTATTTACCTTGCCAAAGCTATAGCCAGTATCCACACCTTCTACGTGCCCCAGAGCTCTCCAGAGATCTCTAACTCATGCCCTTGCAACCTCTTGCTTTCACTGATTTTATACAATTTTGAAAGTTTAAAACCTCCTCTAGGAGGAAGGTGTCAGCTTAAACTATGGTTTATTCAGCTTGAAAGAGAGAGAAATGGGAAAACTGTAACAAAAATATACTATAATGCCCCTGCCTTTCATCCTGGCTAGTCCTAAAATGAATTCAGAATCTACTGAAGACAGGAAGGTGACTAGATGGTACAAAACCTACAAAGTTCAAATTGGTCTAATGACTCTGAATTTTGGCTGAAAGTTCAATGCAGTTTGTTTCATGTTACTATGTGTGTATTTTCCTCCTGTCAAGAGTGTGTAATGCCCTTTCTCATCACAGACTTCCACACTATTAGTGCTTTCAGCTCACCATGCCAATGACCCATCATCTTATCTCTTCACTCCATCTCTTTTTGCTGTCACTCTTTCAATTGACCTACATTAAGGCTTCCCCTGCCTCACTTGAGGGCAGGGCTCTGCTTGATTTGGCCCTTATCATGCCCTGCTATTGATTTTTTTTTTCCACTGCCAAGTGCCTTCACTTAGCCCATCACCTGCTCCCGCTTAGAATCATAGAATTGTCTAGGTTGGAAGGGACCTTTAAGATCATCTAGTCCAACCATAAACCATAATTCAGATAAAAAAAACTTGGCATTGGTTTCCCTTGTCTTTTCTTTGATGCTGACCCCAACATTGCCAGTAAGTTCCTACCTCCTCCCTGATCTAATCTCAGTAACCCCTCATTTTTTCTAGTCAAGCTCTTTCTTTCCCCAGTGCTGGTGTGCTGTGACATGTCCTCACATCCCAGCTAAGCCCAGGTGGAAATCTCCCGGTCCGGGAAGATTCTTCCAGAGCAAGTTTTTTCTCCCATGTTTTATTTTGCCAGATCTTTTCAGCTGAATGTGCTGTTATGGCAACAAGCCACCTTATTTTCTTTAGGCAAGAAATTCAGTAGTCCTCTCTAGTTCTGATGTGCCTCAGTCGTGAAGGAATTCTGACTGAGACTGGCTCATCGCTTCCCACCTGCCTTTGCTTGATTTTTTACTTGCCTTGTAAGCTTTCAGGGAAGAAAGTTTTCTGTTTGCTCAGTTTTTGCATGAGAGTATCACAGTGGGATCCATAACAAGATACCTCCATGGTAAGAAAATACAAACATAGTAGTAATGCTAATTAACCGCAGGCTAATGAAATTTCACTGTATGTGCTCACAGATTGAAGAAACATTTATAGTACAACTCTCTAATGTAGCTTTATATTGTAGCACGTGCAGCATTTGGAGAACAGTAGCCTGTAATCGGCAGTGAACGACCAAAGAAAATGGAATGTTATTGCCTTGGTTGGACTATGGGTTTTCAGAAATACACCTGGATAATCATTGCACCTCTCTAGAGAGCGATCATAAGTAATAGGTTTGATAAATCCTTAATCAACATGATATGGGTTTACTTTATTTCAGCCATAGTGAAGTGGCCTTGAGAAGACCACTGATTTCAAGCCAATGTACACCTGCGTACACTACTGAATCATAGTGTAATTCCCTGTTATTCTTTTAATTATACTGCTGATTTTTCTTCACTAGATGCAAAGGTGTTTTTAATAACTGCCTATTTATTTTTCTTTGTAAGAATTTATGATGTTTATTGACTTTTTGTCAAGGCATCCCATTACTAAAGCTTAAAACTATAGAAAACTGAAAAAAAACCAATCTATATATTTAATATTGCCTGGAGATAATCCTCATTTGCTAGTATAAAATTATGAAAGAAAAAATTTCAAAATGTTTTTTAATACAGTCTATCGAATCCCTATAGCAGCACTGCATAGGAACCTAAGAACTCATTTGTCTCTAAAGCATTAATCCTCTTTTAGTATACAGCTCAGATATTGCTGTCACATTTTGCAGCAGAAAATTTCTGAGGAATAATGTGAATGGAATCAAGAAATGTTAAATTGCACTAATTTGAAAATTGTACAGATGACATGTTAATTTAGGAAGATAGTCTGGAGGAACATGACTGAGAAAAATTGCGGTCTACTTAAGGGTAGGATTGGAGGAGAATTGAGTAAGAAAACGATGTTCCGGTTTAGCGATAATACAATGGAATTGTTGGGAGCAAGCAGGCAACCTTTCTGAAGCTCAAATCTCTCCTGATATTGAAACCATCTTCCCAGATGGAGGGAGATGAGGGGCAATGAATGCTGCTGGCAAACATGCAGGCTGATGGAAAACGAAATATTCGGTGTGCTGGTGGTCCCCCAGGGGCTGGCTGTGCTGCTGGAGGAACTGAGTTTCCCACCAGCTCACCCGGATCTTGGGCAGCCTCCGAGTTCTAACATGGAGCAGCTCCCCATGTTTACAGCTCACGCAGAGATGGAGCTCTAGCTCCTGGGGTTTCTGGCTCTGGTGCAAGCTGCTGATGTGATAGTGATTTCATTTAGGAGGGAACTAGGAAATGGTGGCTTTTGTTCCAAATCAGAGTGAAGCCAAGTCTCCAATTACTCTTTGAAATACAATAACTCTGGCCTGGAAATTGCAGATGAGTGGAACCTCTTCTTTTGCCCTGCACTGTTCAGATTCAGAGTTGTGGCAGCTCTGCAAATAACCCAAATCTATAGCTCTTCTCCATCATTGGCCTGGTTTCAAGTTGGCACAGGGTAGTTTAAGGCAATTCTAAGGTCTATGGCAGCCAACCTCTCTGCTTGCCCCTTCTGTAGTGGCAAATGAGAAGCAAAAAGCACCTGCTGTTTGGGGAGCCTTGAGAAGCAGGGGTGGAGTGGCTGTGCTAGGGCTGGTGACACAAAATGGGAAAGCAATGTTTTCAGGGATTAGTAATTTGCCAGCAGAGGGTCTGGAATTGGTTATCATGGAAGAGTTTGGGCCAGGAGCAATGAAGTATCATTGTTCAGGAGCTGCACAGGCTGTGCAGAGCAGAGCAACACACAGCAAGAGTTATTCAGGGACATTCAGCAGCAGAGAAGGAATGGACATGCTTGTCCTCCTTCCTTTGTAGCTTCCAGTGTCCTCAACTGTGTCAATCCATCATAATCCTGCCAAAACTAACCCCAAAATATTTGATAGAAAGAGTGACTTCAGAGATTCAGATATCTATGGGGCTATTTAGAGTAGTATCTGAAGAGCTGCTCTGATAAGGTGGTTTACAAATTTCTTTTGGCAGACACCTAAACCTTTGCCAACGCAAACTACTATGGAAAGAGAACGAAGACAAGCACTCTTTCCTTTACATCAAGTACCCCAAGAATTGGCAAGGTGGAAGAAATATATGTTGAAGCGAAAAGAGCAGCCACGGAACTGTTGCTGTGACTGAGTAGCAAGGTGTTGAACTTTTGGAAGATCAGGAAGCGTTTCCCCTGTTCCTGGCTGTAATCAAATAAATGGCAAAAGAACTAAGATTTAGCACTGTGCTAACACCAAAGGGATAGTGCTAGAAAGGGGGAAGGAAGCGGGTGATGAAGATAAAGGAGCTGGTTTACAGGCCCAGAAAGAGAAAAAGAGCCTGCCGCTCTGCATAATGTAACAAATACCGTTTCAGCAGCAAAAGAGGCTGCAAATTAACCTAAGGTAGTGAAGAATAAAAATAGTCTTGGAAGTTAACAGGTCACTGCTCAATTAGAGGAAACAACTGCGTAACCATTAAAATTGCAAGTTGGAGGACTGTGAACAAACGAACAAAATGTGGTAATGGATAAAGGGTATTTGAGAGCAAATAATGGGGAAATTCTGGTGGTTCTCAGTTTGAATAAAAGTAATGACCTTAACCAACACAAAGCGCTCAACAGAAGGTAAATGCATGGCTACATTAAAGGCTGTAAGTGTTAAATAAAAGTGACCTCTAATGGGGAATAGAAAAAAAACAAACGATGGCCTTAAAGCTAGTGTACGCGCAGGCTGTAATGAGAACATTTATTTTGATGTCAGAGGGCTAATGGCTACAATATTTTAAAAGGAAACTTCAGAAGTTTGATGAGAAGGAGAAAAGTTGAGTTGCCCCAGGTTGTGCCCACGTGTGTGATCTCAGCATCGCTGCCTCTCCCTCGTGTCGTGGGGTCTCTCCTGAAGCCACTCGCTTTCACAGGGCAGAGTGTCTTCAACAGCCGGGTCAGGCCTTCGATGGTCTGGCTAATTACTCTTCAATAGCCAGATTAAATGACTGCAGCTGGTGCTCTGCTGGTAAGGAGTACAGTGACACTTTGGCAGAGTGCAGTAGCTTTGCTGTCAGTAATTGAAATGATCCTGAAAGAAATGAGCAGTAAAATAGATTAGTTTTTAAAGCCATAGCGATAAAGAAAAACTATTCTGGTGCAATTACAGTGCTAAAAAGAAAAAAAAAAAAAAACAAAAAAAACCAAAAAAAAAACAGAAAAAGGGTAAAAAAAATAATTCTGCAGAGTCTTCTAGGGAATACTTATGCACTAAATGGTGGATGAGCAAAATACTTGAAAAATATTCTCCAGTTTCAAAGTTTGGGTTAATTGAAACTGAAGGCAGGATTTCCGTATAGGGAAGAGAGAATGAAAATAACACCAGAAGTATTCAAAACTTGATGGAAATATCCCCAGTCCTTTTGGAGTTCCCACATCTGCACTGGAGTAGTGTTTGATGGTGTCATCCTTCTGTGGCAACAAGGCTTTTTAATGATAGTGAAATCTCTTTTTTTTTTTTTTTTTATTATATATCTTATTTTATTATGACTCAGGCTTGGTCCTTCCTGAACTCGGAGATACCACTCGGTCTGTAAAAAACCCAACAGAATGAACAAACAAACAAACGTACAGTGAAACCCACAAATAACTCAAAATCCCAAACCAAAACAGGCAGAAAAGCAGAGCAAGGGAGGTGAACAGGAGTCAGGACGTGATGGAACACCTGTCCTGGGCATTGGTGAGGCCCACCTCGAGGGCTGTGTCCAATTTTGGGCCCCTTTCCACAGCAAAGCCATTGAGGAGCTGGAGCAGGTCCAGAGAAGGGCAACGGACCTGGTGAGGGGTCCGGAGAACAAGTGTGATGAGGAGAGGCTGAGGGAGCTGGGGGTGTTCAGCCTGGAGAAAAGGAGGCTGAGGGGAGACC
>JAOQGH010000002.1:2735108-2752350 GCA_025769975.1 Gallinago jamesoni | reverse complement strand
AAAAGCCGGGTTGACCTAGTGCTTAGAGACATGGTTTAGTGATGGTTTTGATCAGAGTGAGGTTGATGGTTGGACTACATGATCTGAAAGGACCCTTCCAACTTAGACAATTCTATGATTCCAAGAACAAGTTAGGGTTTGGGTGTTTTTTTAAACTTCATTTTATTTTTTAATTGCAAACCTTTTGTCCACACGGAGATGTTGATACCCAGCTTCTGCAGCAGGGTTTGAATTTCTGGCAGATGGCCCTCAGTACTTCTAACAGAAGAAACAAAACCACAGCCAATAAAAAATAATTGGAAGAGAAAATCCTGAGAATGAAATGTCAAATAGCACTGGAAGTGTTGACATGGGAGGGAAAATTATTAGTGGATATATAGGTGAGTCTAAAACCTTTCCCTTTATGGGTGGAAAAGGGCAATTGTAGGTGAAGGACAAATACACTCATATTAAGTATCTATTTGGGATTATTTAACAGTGGTTACTAGATGAAGGGTTGGGCATCTCAATCATATTTAAAATTATATGCCCAGACAGCTGGGGTTCCTTATAGGAGGATTCTGCAATGAGGACAATACGCAAGTGGTTGGTTAGAAATTAGGAGATTTAAAAGTGGTAAGACATAAAAAGCAGCAATTCTTGCTTTTTATGGGGCAATCTTTGGGAAAAAAAGTAGTGATGGTGAGGCAGGCCACACTGCATTGCTGCCTACCAAATCATTAAATGCAAGCAGTGTTTGCCCACGCAGATTAATCACTATAGGAGAATTAGCCTTGATGGTGGCAGAAGAAAATGGTTCCAGTTGAGTGGGGACACTGAAGGGGCAGTGGGGAGAGGCTGTATAGTATGTCCCTGTCTGGTTCCAGCGGTGTGACATTCACAGGTTTGTGTTTTCCAGCTGACTGACAGCATTTGCATGAAAAAAAAAAAAAAAGGGTGCAGTACCTTTTTTTTGGGGGTAAAATCAGCCAAGTTGGCCAAGGCTTGTTATACTGATCACTGAAACCAGCTCGGCTCATATTGATGGTGGTGGGTTAGGACTTGGGCATGACAAGGCTGAGTTTGTGGTTTGGTGGTTGCTGTTATTTCCATGGTTGTTAACAGTAACCACTTAGAAATCTAATTCTGATGCAGTCATAATTATTTTCTTTCATATCTTTGTTATATGGTGCAGGGGCAGGCAGAAATTGGCAGTTCATATAGGAGACAGGATACAAGGGAAATCATAGAATGGTTTCAGTTGGATGGGACCTTAAAGATCATCCAGATCAAACCCCCATGCCATAGGCAGGGACACCTCCCACCACACCAGGTTGCTCCAAGCCCCATCCAGCCTGGCCTTGAACCCCTCCAGGGATGGGGCAGCCACAGCTTCTCTGGGGAACCTGGGCCAGTGTCTCACCACCCTCACAGCAAAGAATTTCTGTCTGGGTTCTAATCTAAATCTCCCTTCTTTAAATTTAAAACCATTACTCCTCATCCTATTTCTCCACTCCCTGATCAAGAGTCCCTCCCCATCTCTCCTGTAGCCCCTTCAGGTACGAGACTTTAAGGTCTCCCTGGAGCCTTCTCTTCTCCAGCTTGAACAACCCCAACTCTCTCAGCCTGTCTTCACAGGAGAGGTGCTCCAGCCCTCGGAGCATCTTCCTAGCCTCCGCTGGACCCATTCCAACAGGTCCATGTCCTTCCTGTGCTGAGATCTCCAGAGCTGGACACAGGACTCCAGGTGGGGTCTCACGAGAGTTGAGTAGAGGGGCAGAATCACCTCTTGGTGATACTTGTGGTTATGAACCTCATTGAGTTTGGGTTTGTAGATGAATAAGCAAAGTGAAGGTGGCAGCAACAGGCCAGATTCAAAATTGCTCATAAAAATTTAACTTTTTTTGCCTTGCAAATGTACAAAATCCTTCTCTATTATCTTGGCAGGTCTTGACTGTGCTAACCTCCGTTCTGTTAATGTGCAAGATGTAAACACCTGCTCAGACATTCCCTGTCCTTTAGGCAGTTCAGCAGCTAAAATTCAAATTCAGAAATTGGCTGCTTGGTAGTAAACCGTTATTGTGGAGGTAAGCACCTCAGAAACCACGCAGCTGTCACTGCAAGACAGTTATTTAAATATTTAGAAACAATATGAATATGGAAATCTGTAGTCTGAGCACGACTGAGCAACCTTTATGGCTTTTTAATGAGCCAGCCCAAACAAGACACAGTGGCAGAGTGAAACGGAGCAAAAAAAATAAAATGCTACCTTTGAGCTTCTGCTGACTTGACATCTCCATTTAGGTGGTTGTATCCCACCTCGTGCCTGTGTCAGTAGTTTGTCATCCAGGGCAGAAAGGTTTAAAAATAGTGCCAGATATTGCAGGGGGAAGGGCAATAGTGGAAATTCAGCCGTATTGACTATCTGAAGTCCCCAACCACGAGGTCTACTACCTGGCATTTTCTGGAGGCAGCAAGGCTGATAGAAAACAAGAGGTGGGTACCAGAGAATTGCTTCATTAAATACTTTTCCATGTCCAGCTGGCCTCTGTGTGCTAGAGAAGCAAAGTGAATGAAACAGATATAAAATGAAACAAAAGTGAATAGGGGTTGAAGCTATATTGAATATATGAGAATTAAAAAACCTAGATCAGAATATATTTCTTGTCACCCCTGCTTAAACAAAGCTTCCCAGCAGACTGTTGGCTCTAGGGGTGGGAAAGATCTTAGGAAATATTTAATTTGTAGGAGCAGGTCTACACTGGGGGGGTGGTAGTGGGTGTGTTTCTTGGATTTTGTGCGTGCAGGGCTGTGTTAGCTGTGTCCATGGCTAGCAGTGAATCCAGGGATACCAGCAGCTCACAGAGGGGGTTGTCCTCTGTGGGTTTGGTCTTGGGCAATGTTCTCTGTCTGCTGGGAGACAGATTCAGTCTGCTAGTGCAGGTAGGGAAGACTTGATGCGTCCTTCCATTCTGTTCCTACCAGGGGAGAAGAGTTGTATCCACCCCGCAAGCTGTTCCTGCTCTCAACATGGCAGTTTATTTATGGGTTATTAATGCCCAGTGTCACAGTGGAGACTTGTTTTTGCTTTCACCTGCCAGAGAATATGAAATAGGGCATCTGAGGGCCTGGAAAGCAGGTAATTGTAAACAATTACATACTTAGTACCTGCAAAACGGGGCTGGCATCCAGGCTGAAGACAAGGTGGCACTTGGAGAAGATGGTACAAGTACTGTGCTGCCAGCAGGGATGCATCTCTGTGCTGCTTCCTGCAAGGCTCAAAGGAATACTTCTACGTTGGAATGTTTTCCACAATAGCCTGGTATTTTACACATAGTGCTGTGTCTGAGGTCCAGTACAAATAATCTGGAATTGGATGGGCATAGCTGGATATAATGTGTAATTTGGAGCTGGACTCTTTTCAGTGGTTCCCAATGATAGAACGAGGGGCAACAGGCACAAGCTGGAACATGGGAAGTTCCATTTAACTATGAGGAAGAACTTTTTTCCAGTGAGGGTACCAGAGCCCTGGAAGAGGCTGCCCGGGGAGGGTGTGGAGAAGGGTCTCCCTTCTCTGGAGATCTTCAAGCCCCACCTGGACGCCATCCTGAGTGATGTGCTTTGGGCAACCCTGCTTTGGGAGGAGAGTTGGACTAGATGATCTCTAGAAGGTCCCTTCCAACTCCCACAATTCCATGATTCTATAATGTGTAGTTTGTGTTCCCCCACCTGGAGCCTCAGGGATAAAGATTAGAAATTTAATGTAATAATGGGGGCTTGTAGAACCGGAAGGTTACATATGCTGCTTTTTTTGTGTTTATCCCATTGCTGTAGTGGTGCACTACACTGATAGTTTGCCAGCTCTCTGTTTGGGATGGATGTTTTGTGCTTGTGACACCTTGATCCCTCTAATTAATAAATGCTCATAACTCAGTCTCATGCATCTTCCTTATTTTGGCAGGCATCTGCACGCGACCAAAGTGATTTATTAACAAAACTGAAAGGATGAACAGGGCCTGTTTAGAAATTCTTAATGCAGGAATAGATAAATTGAGTGTAATTGGCAGTGCATGTCTAAGTGACCAAAATGTAAGAACAAAGGAAACATTGCAAAATAGAGGAAAAAAGTCCCAGAGCTCAGGAAAGCAGGATTCTCGGAGCAAGGTCCCTTCTTCCAGAGGAATATTCAGGTAGTGTGTAAGGGGGAGAGTTGCATGGCAGGAGATGAGTATGGACACTCACTTCGTGGCTGGCCAGAGAGTTTGGCAGTCCTGTGGGATGCGGAGAGGGAATGCATTAGGAGCTGGGTCTCACTATGGTTGAGCAGGGGTCACAACTGCCTCTCACGTGCTGTTGGCCACCAGGATTGGTGGGTGGTCTTTATCTTTTTTTTTCTCTTCTAAGGAAGAAGTCCTTCCCAATACACAGGCTTCTAGGGGAGGGCAGCTCACTAGTCTTTGTAGCATGAGCTCTTTCTCTTTACTCTGCTAGAGGATGATCCTGCCCATAAAATTCACCTCCACTGTGAAGTTTTGTCAGGCAAAGATCTGATCTTCTCCAGTGCAAGAGCAGCAACACTGCCTGGGTGACTTCTGCTTTTTGTCAGTGCCTGGCACCTGTTGTATTTTACTTCTTTATGAGGGAAATGACACAGAGAGAGGAGCCCCTAGAGGCTATTTTGCTCTGGTGAGAGTGAAACTATCACGCAATCACTTTTACTATTAGATGGAACATGGTTGAATTTCTCTACCAAAAATTATCTAAAGGAGAATGTAATGACATAGTACATAATTAATATAATGTAAATATGAATTTCATTCATTTAGAAATATGTGACGTGAAGGCATGTTTCTATTATAGAAATAGGCATCTTGGTTGCTGGGGGGATCCCCTGCCCAGCCTCCTGCCGCTGCCTGTAGAGAGCACTTGTCTCCTGGGAAGCTCCAGTAGGTCCCACCAGCCATGGTCTTGTCCTGTCTGCCGGGTGCGATGGTGTCTCTGTTAGCCTGGAATGTAGGAAATGGCATTAAATGTGCCTTAAGCGTTGGCTACATCAAAGGAATGGGTGATGGGATTTTAAGGGATGATACGAAAATCACAATTGATGGCATTTGGAAATGAACAGCCTTCAAATAACATCGTTTTTTAAAATTATGAGTGTGAGGCGTTGGGATGGAGGCAGAAGTTCCAGCTGATATAATTTTGAAGTATTTCAGCATATAAACAGATATGGGCATGAACCACTATGCAAGATATTAAATCATATTTTGCATTTGATTACTTGCTGGTTTATGTACAGTTCATCTCAAGATTTTGGGGCTGACTGTTTTTTATTTGACATTCACGCTGCAAAACATGGGTGTTTGGGAGGTTTTGCAATCAAAGCTACATTTCAGCCTTGTAATGGAGCTGTTTGCTTTCACCAGAAATATACTCGTGGTAAATTGTTTCCATGTATATGGCTGCAAAATATTAAATATTAAAAAGGTAAATAGTCTTCCTTTTCTCTGAGTATATTTTGAAACATTCATTATACAGAGGAAAAATACACATCCATTAAACCGGAGCTGGTTGGGGTCGGAAATATCTGAACCCTTGTAGTATTTTAACGTTTACTGTTAATGTCTTTGCTTTACAGAATAAATAAAAGAAAGAACTTCCTTTGTTCTTATACAAACACTAATAAAATAAAAATTTTCCCTTCAGCATGAGGTTTGCTTGAACAAAAAGGCAATAGTGGGCCTTGAAATAATATTTTTGTAGCAATTATATGAAAAATGAACTTCATTTCTGTTGTTGCACAAAACCCAGAAGGAGATCCTTGGCTGGTAGAAAACATCACTCAATTTGGTTTACATCAGATAATTTTTTTCACATGGATATATAGCTCAGGGGGAAAGATGGGGGATACTCTGAGTGGGCAGAGGTTTTTATAGCTCTGCAAGGCTGGGCAGATTCAGCAGGAGCAGGTCCAGGTGGATGTTTCCCATTTGGAGGATTAACTCATGGGATCATGCCAAAGCTTCGGTCACAGGCTGGACAGATGAATGATTTCATCTTGCATTTGTGCATCATTTCTTCTTTCTTCCTTCTTATCGGTAACAAGATGTTTGTTTAGAGGGGCAAACTGAGTATTTAATATGGGCATAAGGAAAGAGTTTCATTTTTGGAAACAATGATTATTGATTTTTATGGTAATTCATATGTAAATCCATTTGCTGTTCAAGGACACTGGATGAATGCTGTGAAACAATCAGCCCTTTTCCACAAACTTTTTATGAGACACTGAATATACCCAAGTCTTTATGCCACTTTATTTGAAGATATAACGCCAGTTCTTTTTTTAATTACATCACGCTCCATGTTCACCTACCTTAGTGGCTGCACTGTTATTTTTATATAGAAGTAAAGCATAGGTAATGTTTAAAAGACAGTATAGCCGTAGAGAACAGTCAGTGATATTTTGGCTGAGTGCTGCTTCAGCTTTGATGGCCAGATGGAAACGGATTTGATTTGTAATCACAGGAAAACGTTAGGGTTGAGTATTTATTGGCTGGGAGGGGTGGCAGCTTTCACTCACAGCTTGGTGCTCACCGAGAGAGGGTGTACGGGTACCACCACCACTACTTGAAATTTCAGTCTCTTGGTTTGTCTCTGGCACCTCTAGAGTTACTTAATTTGTTATTGCAATTCCTGAGTATGTATGAAAGCAGATAACTGAGGGATTAAATCATTGGTGTGGGGGGTTGCAACATGACCAGAGTCTGAGTCCCGTGAAATTAGTGGGGCATCTCCTGTGAATTGCAATAGTCTCTGAAATTCAACCGTGGAGAATGGGGGAAGGAAAACATAGTCAGACAGAGAAATGTCATTTTGCCACTGAGATTTTTCCCCTTCATACAGGCTCTTGGACTCCCTCTGTAGAAGATTCCACTAAGGGATAAAAGTGTAACCTGCTCCAAGCCATCTGTGTGCCCCCCTCCCACGTGTGCTTTAAGTGCAGATGTACTTTAAGCACGTTAGTAATCCAAGGAATTTGTTCTCTACTGTATGGTGGATTTAATCTAAACGAATGTCTGTTCTTCCTACGTCCCACCAGTGTGTAGGAAGGTGGGATTCAGTTGCATAAACAGTAAGAAGCAGCATTTCTAATTTTTTTCTTTTTTTCCTGGTCCTGTTTGTGTGACTGGAGATTTGAGCATTGTCTCTCTTGGTGGGTGAACTTCAAACAGATAAAGTTTTCAGTGAGAACTGATGCGCTTTGGTGTGTTTGAAGAAAGAGGTTTTTCAGGTAACAAAGTTGTATCAAGCAATACTTAATGCTGCGTTTCTTTCAACTCTCTTTTACCAACAGGGAACATAGGCCAAGTTTTGTTCCCATTGGAGCCAAGGGGAACTCAGCTACGCTGATTTTTGGAATGAGCAAGATCTGGCATGGTATATGCAGGTTGCAGGCTGAAACAAATGCACATTTAGAAGATGCCATATAGAGAACATAATTTTGTCTAACTCCGTGGAATTTTAGTAATTATATTTTCCCTGTTGAAATCTCAGCTTGCAAGTGTAAATGTGTGCACATTCAGAGTTCAGTCTTGCTATGGTTTTTGCCAGTAGGAACTTCCCCCTGATGTTCTGGCACTGATAAAAGCCTACTTGAATGTTAATATCTATAAAACAAGGTAATTGAATTAATACATTTTAGGTGAATCTTACATAAAATATCAATGAAAGGCATGTTTCTACTAATATAAAGAATAGTAACATTAAAGTATTGCCCTGTAAGGCAATGTAATTCAATTGTCTGGAGGCAATTGTTAGCTAAATTAGTGTAAATCCTGAGAAAACACAAGAACAATTGAGTTACTCCAGATTATGCTTGTCTATCTGAGACCATGATCTGTCTGAAGGCAGATAAAATGTTGTTCCACGTTACTGTAACTTAGGAACATCGCAGCAATATTAAAGAATAAAAGTGAATACCGTGTAATTCAGCAATTCAGAATACAAGAGGGATGAAATAGGTTTGTTCTAGAAATCATAATTCAGAATTTCCTGGGCTTTGTGCACAGGAATCATCAGCCATACATTTTCCGTGATGTATACTATTTATATTTGTAATACAGTTTCTAGTCCTGTTCATCAAGTCATATTCAGGACTGTTACAATCACAAAATGGTAAATACATATAGGTCAGTGTCCTTATATAGCTTCACGGGTGTCTACTTCAACGTTTGGATTTACACTCTCTTTCAGTGTATCTTTACTCCAATTGCAAGAGCTTGTAAGAAAGGTGCCAGGGGCTGAAGGGTCATTTTTTATCTTCAGAGCAGCTGCATTATAGAAGTGCAGGGCTACCAGCAGTCACAAAATGCCACAGTGTTATTAGGAAGGAGTTGCTCCCGGGTGAGGGCATTGCAACCTTTGCACCTACACCCTCACCTCTTCATCAAGGCTACCTAGAGAAGGACCAGCCCTGGCACGATGTGACTGTGGTGTCTGTGAGGTGTTTCATTGATGTTACGCCATTTCTATGTACCTTGGTTTCTAGAGAGGCAATAGAGAACTTTTTTTGATTTTCATGTCACAGAACAGGCAGAAGCAGGTGCAGCCAGATTGAGAAGCTGTGCAGTTTTCCTGGCCCCTTCCTCCTCTTTCACCCAACAGTTGTCATCCAAGATGGATCAGGAGGGAGAAATAAATTTGTATGTAAACATATACATATATAAACATTTTAATGGTAATCAAGATATCAAAGCATATTTCTAGGTGAAAAGTGCATTGTCAGCAAAACCAATCATGCTAATGGTTGACTTGTTACTGGAGGAACGGGACTTGTAAAAGGCTCTTGCGGGATTTGGTAGAATTTTGGTGTAGAGCAGTCCTTATGTAGTGCTGATCAAATAGTTGCCGAAGGAAGGAAAACTCAATCTGAAAGAAAGAAATCTCAGTCTTTCTTCGTTTCAGGGCAAAATAATAAAACATTCTGGAAAATGGAAAAAGAGAGCAGGTAAAAGCCCCACCAGATCTGAATCCCTCTGGAAACCATGCTTCATCTTCTGTCAAAGTAAGTGCTGTGAGACAGCAAGAAGGGAGATGGTTGGAATGGTTGTATTTCACAATTACTGATTATTTACTTTTTTTACTATTCCCTGTTAGCTCAGGGGACAATAATTCTGAAAGTACAGTACAGACATTGGAGGGGAACCAGAGTCTAAATACAAATGAAAAATATGAGGGAAATGCTTTGATGTGAGAAGTATGAAAAGAAAGGTGGAACTTTGGAGCCTTTGTGACTCATGTAAGACTGAAAACTCAGTCTAGCAATGTAAGGAGGACTGAGTATTTGATTAAAGGCTGTGAGATGATCAGAGAGGGACTATGGGAAGAGTAACCATCACCAGGCTTGTGAGAGTTTATTAAGAAGAAGTTCCTCAGCAATGAAGCTGATAGTGGGCAGTGATTTGAATTTGTGAAGGTGGCAGCAAATCCAGAAAAACCCAGGAAGGGCTCTAAGGTAGGATGCTAGGTGAAGCTCTAAAGTTTTCAAAACCTAGAAGATAATTCCCAAGGTAAATGGATTAAAAAAAAAAAAACATCCAACCTGCCAACATACTAATGAGCGTTAGTAAAAAACAAAGACCACGCTTTCAACAAAGGAGATGAGAGCCCCATTGATGTGGAGGAATTCTTCATAGCAGCAGGAGACAATGGTGCAGCAGAAGATGAATAGGCTCTTTTGTGTCTGAAAGCTAATGCTTTTGGTTGGGTACTAGAGCACAAATCAATGTGTTGCCAGAAAGAGGGATATTATTGCTATGGAAAAGCTAATAGCAGTAGAAAGTAAACAGGTGAGATTCAAGGCTTTCAGCAATGAGCTTATCTCCTCTTCACCAGTGTTTCTACAAAAGGCTTGAGAATGTAACATTTGGAAGAGGGGCAATATTTAATTATAAGTGGATGGGGGAATGGGGAACCAACCCAAGATTTGGTTAGGGAAGTGCCAAAACCCTTGGTTTTGTCCAAAATCCCCCTCATTGCGGAAGCAGGGAGTGAATGCAGGAGTGGCACAGCTTGCAACGTGCTGCAAAACACAGAGGTGCTCCCAGAAAAAAAAGAGAAAATAGAGACAGTGAGATGTTTTCAGATTAACTGTTCCTGGCACACCTATGTTAATCCTCCCCCATATTTTTTTGTAGCACACTGAGATCGATAATGCAGCGATCATAGACTCATAGAATGGTTTGGGTTGGAAGGGACCTTAAAGATCATTGAGTTCCAACCCCCTGCCCTGAGGGTTTGCTCCCACCAGACCAGGTTGCTCCAAGCCCCATCCAGCCTGGCCTTGAACCCCTCCAGGGATGGGGCAGCCACAGCTTCTCTGGGCAACCTGGGCCAGGGTCTCACCATCCTTACAGTAAGGAATTTATTTGTATTATCTTCTAAATCTTCTATTTATCTATCTATCATCTAAATCTTCCATCTTTCAGTTTAAAACCATTACCCCTCGTATCACTCCACTCCCTGATCAAGAGTCCCTCCCCATCTCTCCTGTAGCCCCTTCAGGTACTGGAAGAGACTCTAAGGTCTCCCTGAAGCCTTCTCTTTTCTCAGCCTCTCTTCACGGGAGAGGTGTTCCAGCCCTTGGAGCATCTTTCTAGCCTCAACTGGACCCATTCCAACAGGTCTGTGTCCTTCCTGTGCTGAGGTCTCCAGAGCTGGACACAGGACTCCAGGTGGGGTCTCACCAGAGCAGAGTAGAAGGGCAGTATCTCTTCCTTTGACCTGCTTGCCACACTTCTTGTTACACAGCCCAGGATTCAGTTGGGTTTCTGGGCTGTGAGTGCACATTGCCAGCTCATGTTGGGTTTCTCATCTGCCAACACCCCAAAGTCCTTCTTCTCAGGGCTGCTCTCAACCCATTCTTGGACCAGCCTGGATTTGTGCTTGGGATTTCCTTGGCCCAGGTGCAGGATCTTGCAATTGGCCTGGTTGAACTTCATGAGGTTTGAGTGGGCCCACCTCTCAAGACTGTCCAGGTTCCTCTGGATGGCATCCCTTTCCTCCAGCATGTTGACTGCGCCACACAGCTTGGTGTTGTCAGCAAACTTGCTGAGGGTGCACTCTATCCCACTGTCCATGTTGCCAACAAAGATTTTAAACAGTACTGACCCCTGAGGAACATTACTCATCACTGGTCTCCACTTGAACATTGAGCTGCAGACTGCAGTTCTTTGAGTGCAACCATCCAGCCAGCTCCTTATCCTCTGAGTGGTCCATCCATCAAATCCATGTCTCTCTAAATTAGAGACAGGGATGTTGTGCAGGACAGTGTCAAAACTATACTGGTTCCTGATCGTGTCCAGGCCATGGACTGCCTTACAGAGGGTGAACTGTACGTGTAATGCAATATCAGAAAGTTGCTTGTACTTGTCCCCTTAGATGGAATTGATATTGCACATGCATTTTGGTAGAAAAAATACTTGAGTTAACGCTGGGAATTAAATCTTTTTTTTAAAGGTACTTTTCCTACCTTGATAGTTATTAGGTCTTCATGTATGAGATCAGTCTGCTGTGGGTTTTTTGGGTATTTTTTTAATATCTCTGGTATAAGTTTTTTGAGTTGGGGGTTCTTACAAACAAAATATATGCTGACTTCTTGTTCTCATTGTTCATGAGGTGAATTTTGATATCTCAGTATCTAGAGATCACATTGACCACAACTTTTCCTTATCTATACCTTCATCTTCAAAGTCTATCTTAAAATGAAGAAAGGGGCATGAAGATAAACTTTGTGAAATAAAGCCAAGATGAGAACATTTTACTCCAAAACCCACCAGGAGAACCCAGCTCTGCAGTCTCCTAGCAGGTTAAAGGTCAGTTTTCCTCTGAAACAAATCACTAACTACAAGGGGAACAAGAGGGCTATAAGAACTCAATGTATTCAAGAGCAGGAGAATTCTTCTGTACGGCAAATATATACATACATATTCAATAACAGAGCTTTTGGATTGAATTTATCATGCCATGAAGTCTTTCCATTTTAAGTTTCACATTTTAGAATTGGAGAGAAACCTAATGCAGACTATATGATCTTGTATCGCATTAACATTTCTTGTTAAACTCCTGATGGGAAAATTTGAAAACTAAAATTAAAAGTAATTACATAGTAATCTGAAATCTGCTGGCAGAAGGAGAGGTAATAACAGTGCATCACACCTTTCAGGCTTGCTCTGTGTCAGTACCATGACTGAAATTATTAACGTAGGAAAAAGTTGTCGTGTTCTGCCAGATGACTGAATACAGTTTAATGTTTTCAAACTAGGAATAAAAGAGCTGCTGAAGTGCAGTGTGATTTCCTTGACTCTGTTTTTCAGAGGCTAAAACTGGCCGTGAGCCTGGGCAGGTGTATCTTGTGTTTATTCCAGCCCCTTGAATGTGTGGGCTCTGTGTTCCCATGCCACACACACAGTGTGCTCCAGCTGGGGAGCAAATGGGAGGAAGAGGCTGAGAGAGCTGGGACTCTTTAGCCTGGAGAAGAGAAGGCTGAGGCAAGACCTTCTTAATGCTGACAAGGATCTAAAGGGTGGCTTGAAGGAGGATGGAGCCAGACTCTTTTTAGTGGTTTCCAGTGACAGGACGAGGGGCAACGGGCACAAGCTGGAATGTAGGAAGTTCCATTTAAGTATGAGGAAGAACTTCTTTCCATTGAGGGTGCCAGAGCCCTGGAAGAAGCTGCCCAGGGAAGGTGTGGAGTCCCCTTCTCTGGAAATTTTCAAGCCCCACCTGGATGCCATCCTGAGTGATGTGCTCTGAGCAGTCCTGCTTTGGCAGGGGAGTTGGACTCGATGATCTCTAGAGGTCCCTTCCAACTCTGGCAATTCCATGATTCTGTGAAGAGCTGCCCACCATCTGTGCAATGTGTTTGACAGCAGAGATGCCTTAGTGAGTAGTGCAAGTGAATGGATATTGCTGGGGAAAGATCATGTACTCCATGAATTTGACTCTGTACCGTGACCGTATAACCCAACCTTGACTTGCTTTACAAAGTCTGACACAACTAACGTGCTGCCAGGAGGCCAGAAGGAAAAGGGTTTTGTCCCAAACCCCCTCCTGCCTCACTGGCCGGGCCTTTACAGTCACACAGCTGCGTTTGGAGGTGATACACAGCAGTGAGAAAGTAAAGCAGGAGCAAGGTAGATTATTCACTGATAAATTTCTGCAACTCAATGCTGAGGGTACTTAGAAGAGCATAATCAGAATAGGGCTATTTGTGGTGATTTTTTTAAAAAGATGCCTTGAGTAGCTGTATGTAACAACGTAATTTGATTTTCATTCCTTTCCTGGTTTGCTTACTGCAACACAGGCTGTAGCACGTGCTTTGTTCTCTCTGAACGATTTTTATGTCCCTAATTACCGTGTTGAAAGTACAGAAATGCGTGTTTGAGGAGGAAGAAATGTTTCCAGAGCAACTCTATCCCATTATAAGAGTGCTGTGTACGATGGAGTGAATTGTCCGCCATAATGTGGGTTTATCTCTCTCCGACTGCAGAAAGAACTGGATGAGTGCCTTAGACTGGGACCCTACATATAGATGGATGGTGTGAAGTTCATGGAGGCAAACTAAGACTATTTTCTATGCTGTACCCAAAATTGTTCTGCACCAGGAAACGAAAACTGAAGTTGGTCACTTGACCAATGTGGGAATAAAGAGGGCATGAAGAATGTTTACGGCAGGGAGGGAAAGAGTAACAGTAATCGTCACTTAGCAGATGTTCCTGTTTTGCCCCTGCCATGTTTCTGGAGAGGCTGAGGTGGCTTCTTCTGGCTGTGGGCACAGACTGGGTCTCCAGTGTGGTGGTGAAAAACTGCTAGATGGGGGAAAGGGCTCTCGCTCTGATGAACCAGTTCTGCCCTTAGTGTCTGGTAGAGCTATTGACCAAGAGATGCAGCTCCCTTTATTGAGATAACATGAGGATGATCTAGTTTGGCACCGCTTTTCTCCTTGAAAAACTGTTACTGAAATACGCGGGTAAATTATTCTTTCTTCTCTTTTGGGGTTATAAAATATTGCATGATAGATTAGGAAAACTTACTAAATTTTCAAAAAGTAAAAAAAAAAAACAACGTAAATTATATACTTTACTTTTTTGAGTTATATTGTCAAGTAACGAACATCTAAATTCATATGCCATAAGCAGTGATGATAGACGAGGAAGGACAGCTTTGCAGGCCTCCCCTCTACACACTACATTTGTAAAATTCATTTGTTGTCCCCCGTATAGTCTTTTTACAGCCCACAAGAATGTAAGAAGTTGAAGTAAAATCAGGACACCTTCAGACCAATGAAACTGATAAATATGTAACGATGATTTATTTAAAAGACTAATTTTATCATTAGCCGAATCTTTTAGGGCAATTTTGCTATCACCAAAGTAACATTAATAATCAAGTCTACAGTAAGACACAGCAGAGCTGTGATTAAAGAGGGACAAACTTTAACTAATAAGCTTTGAAATGTGTTTCCCCTTCTACGTGGTGCCAGCTCATTCAGAGAATACCTGTCTGAGGGCCTTGTCAGCAAAGGGGCAAGAAGAGAGGTTTCTAAAAGCACAAAACTTCCAGTTTAACACAAAACTGGCGTGTAGTGACAAGATTAAATTACTGCCTATTTTGCCAGGAGTCCTCCCTCAGGTGTCAGGACTGTAATTTAAGGACAATAAAAAAAAAAAAAATGTACAATTTCCCTTCTCCTCCCTTTTTACATGTATTACAAGGAGGGGAAAAAAATGCCATAATTAAATAGCCAAAGAGGTTCTCATTCCAGCCCTGTCAGGAAGCGGGAGTGCTAGAAACCTATTGCAGTTTTTTAAATTAAAGAGAGCTAGGTACGATATAGCAGGTCATAGATAAGCACGAATCTCTTCGGTGCTTTTCTTTGAACTTTGAAGATTTAGCTGGAGGTATTGATGGAAGTCGCAGAACAGCATATGAAAAACCCTAACCTTTAATAAAGACATGGATCTCTACAATATGAATTACCACATGCAGATCTGCAGGGACATGCTTTATTCTCCCATGTTTGTTATTCTTCAATTTAAAAATAAGTTCCTTACTTATATAAGGTCAAGTCTTGGAGATCATATGTAAATTTAGATTAAAAAATAACAGAATTCAGCCTTTCTTTAATAACGCCATTGACCTTTCGATGAGATTCTAAATTATTATTCTTTTTTTTGTTTATTTAGGAAGACTTGTATGTACAGTGTTAGTTTGTCTGTGTGAGTTCTAAATAAAATCTAGTGAGACTCTTGTTAGTATTGTTGGTATGATGCCCAAATTTCAGTACTTTCTTATTGGGCCCAATTTTAGAGCCTTTTGAGAATATTAGTATTTAGTAGCTTGATAAATCTGATTTTAGTTTTGAATTTGCAATGAAACTTCAAATTTTGATGAGTTTTACATGGCTTAAAGTTTTGAAGTGAATATTTTAAAAGCACTATATTCATTAAATCAGCAGTCACATCTTTGTCAGATACGTTCCCAGTTGGAAATAAGTAGCTCAGGCTGCAGAAATTCAAGTGACAGCTGACAATGAATTGCTCCTAAATTCTCTGTAGTAGTGCCTTACCTTTGAGTTTGTTTTATAATTGGTACACACTCATGTTCAAAGGTATAGTTTGACTTTCTGCTAATCCTTCTGATTTAATCTGTATAATAGTCATTCAGTAAAGAAAGTTAATCAATCGGAAATAATTTATAGTGACAGTAGAAAGTAGATGGTACATCAGATTTTTGGGTGCACTGCCTGAAAGACTCAGTGAAATCTTGTCTAGTGCAAAGAACTAAGACTATCAAGTACCATAATAACCTTAATAACTTTGTGTTCTAGTAAATCTTTAAAGGCTTTAGCATGGACAATAGGAATGGGCTGAAGGCACTATCTTACTGGTGAGCAACGAGAGATGACCTGCTTTTTGGGGTGGTGTTTATGTTAACTTATGGTGACTTTTCTGCTCTTAACTGGGGAGAAGGAAGCGTGGGCAGGAAGGAAGTTTTTGAGCTAAGAGAAATGCTGTTCACATGTACTTATTTTAGAGGGAGTTTGTTAGGAAGGAGGCAGAGCTGAGTGCTGTAATTGATGTACAGGACAGTTTACACCTGACTTACAAAATCTGGCTTTGCTATCCATAGACAACCTGCCTTGGCTTTTATTCCGTGTCTTTCTGCTCCTGAATTTATAAATTCATCCCATTCAGTATTTGCTTTCTGAAGTCCCACTGGCCCTCTGTCTGTACTCCCACTCCAATCCCAGGGAAGTGCCTCTGTCAAGTGCTCAGTCCTTCCCTAGCGAGCAGATGAAGAGGGCTTCCATGGTGCTGCGGGTCTCTGAAGATCTGTGCCCTAAGGGCTGAGGAGCTACTAAGAACTTAAAGTTGCAAGCTCTTAAAAGACAGAGCAAAAACCAAATACATGTATTGACACTAGTCACTCTTTCTCTTGAAGCACATAAAGCAGGTAAAAAATTAACTAGTTGTACCTAGATGCAAGCACTTTGATGTATTTGTGTCTAAATGATCATTTATTCACTAGTCACAGGTTTCCGAAAGACAGGAAGGCAATGGTACAGAAGAGACATAGGAAATTTATATATATTGGGGTGGCACAAAGGTGCTCTGTGAGAAACAGGATTGAACTTCTGCTGGAGTGAGAGGTGAGGGCACCAGGCCATGTTTCTTACTGCCATTGTATCTGCCATCTAGGATTTGTAGCTGATGGCTTGTTTTGTGTAGCACCTAAGAGCTCTGGGTGGAGACTGAACACACAGCGCTGTGACAGGCAGGGCAGAAATCTGTTTCTTGCCTCTGAGGGCCTGGAGTCTGGAGCAAGGAGCAAACAACTCCATGGGGCACAGGGTATGAAAACCTCTCAGCACTGATTACTGGGCTTCACATGGGGATGGGTGGCAGAACAGGAGGGAGAGGGTTAGTGTTCAGCGCTGAAAGACACTACGGAGGTGGTGGAGGTACTTGGGAAAGCCACATCACCAAACCCACCATGTTTTATGTGTGCAAAGGCTTCAAGCAGAGGATGATGAGAAGGAAATAGTAGAAGGGCTTGGGTGTCTCACAGGATGAGCTACAAGAGCAGAAAGAAAAGAGAGATGATTCATCTTGCAGCCGTGAGAGGTCCCTGTGATCTCCCGAGCTGGCATTACTTCTGGTGAGTCTGATAAAATGCAAGTCCTCTCACACCTTATCCTTCA
>JAOQGH010000002.1:2721594-2732877 GCA_025769975.1 Gallinago jamesoni | reverse complement strand
GCAGAATTGTTGTGTTGCTCCAAGGAAAAGTTGACGTGACTTGTTATTTGGGCAGGGAGCGCTGCCGGTAAAATGATGATTGCTCTTTCTTTCTGTCCTCCGGGATCTTGCTTTGGAGTTGGTTGTGTCTGAGGTCGTCGTGTTCTGTGAGGGGGTCACCTTAGTGTTCAACAAAAAACTGCCTGAGAAACATTTGCCTGTGAAAAGCCAATTGTAGCTTTTAGAGAAATTTGCTGTAAGGTAGATTAGCCTAGGGAAGGGAGGGAGCGTGAAAAAAAGTGACAACAGTGCTACGAGCAGGGAAGCACTTCAAAGGGAAGGAGTGCAACACCTCAACAGATGCTCCTAAAATAGTCAGAAAAACTGCCAATGGGCTGGAAACACCAAAGTGACGGGAGCACGGGGCCTCCCTACCCACCTAAACACCGAAAGGAGCAATCCTCCTTCCAGAGAGCAGAAGCTGTGAATTTTCAATCTTTTTTTTTGTGCTTTAAAATGCTTTGAATCCATCTTACAGCGTGGGCTTGTGAGGAATTTTTTGTTCTCTTTCAATCACAGCTCTATCACCTTAGGTTTGGAAGGTGAGGCCAATTTAGTTTTTTTACTTAAATCTGAAGTGAGGATTCTTTCTTTTGGATTTACATTACTGTAACTGAAAGCAGGACTTGATTTGATGTCTCCAAACGAGTAATTCTCTGCTTCATATCCCAGTAGAAGATCTGTGGGAATATGAGAGTTTTAAATGTGGCACTGAATACTTGAAGTTTTAATAAGGACTTAAATTATAAATCGTTATAAATCACTCTGATAATCATTAATGTATGTTATTAATGAATATCAAAAAGTGTGGCTTTTTTACTCGGAGTACCTGTATTTTGAGCCTAACAAGGTAAGAGTGCTGTTTTGTTTCGGAGCTCTTCTAACTGGACATAAGCATTTCAGCAAAAACTGTATTGGAGAGTTGGTGAACTTCTAAACCAACAAAAAAAGCACAAAAAAGTTAGAACAAAAGACAAACTAACAAGATGTGGGTAGAGAGAATGATTTTCATCTAGTAGTAGGATTTAAAATATTTAGTGTCTCCAATCTCTTGTCCTTGTCATGCTCTGACTAAAGTGTGACAAGTTTAAATGTCATTGAAAGAAACATATATTTACTTATCTTGAAAAATCTTTTTATTCTTTTTTTTTTTTTTTCCTAATGTGAGCAAAGCTGCCAAGTTGCCACCTCTTGTGGCAAATTATCTGCCTTGATGCACAGAGAGACAGTGAATAAGCTAATCTCTTTCTCCCTTTACGGGATACTTTTGTGAAAAAGTAGTATTTATGTTTAATACTTTCACTCTTGATTTCTCTCCTTAGGATTATATAACCACCAGATGTCTCTAAAACCATATTCTCTCATAAACATTTTATAGTCTTTGAAGATGTTGAAAATCTGGGATTTATAGGACTATTACATACATCTACCCGGGGATCAAAAACTCTATTACAATTACCCCAAGTGCAAAGTCAGAAAATTTATTTAGCTGAGCAGATAAGTTTGAGAATTTTCAAAAGTCCTCATTTAATCTGTATACAGTAAAATCTAATATATTAACCTCCTTTTGAGACATAAAATTAAAATCCCTGTAGGATACAATACTTTTATAAAAAAAAAGTAAGTATAGGAAGATTTATTAAGCGGGATGGCAACCCCATGAATCTGAATATGCCATATGGTATTTTATATCCTTGTGCTTATTTGAAGTTCATTGGGTTTCATACAAATAGACTTTTTAGATTCAAATAAAGAAGTCCCCAATGCAGCAGAGTTTGGGATGAACTGGAGGCAAACATCAGCCTCATGTTCTGAAGGATCCCTATTGCAAATACACTGCCCTTTATCTTCTTCTATTAAATCTTGAGGCTGGTGATTCAGGCATTGAGATGACAGCCAAGATGCGGTCTTGTAAGTATTCAGAGCAGGTAGACACAGACTGAATATACTGCTTGGTAAAAACCTGTCCCAGCTGGTAGCAAAAACCACATCTGCTTGGAACAGGTCAATGTCACCCTTACAACTTAAAAATGGTGAGGAGGAAGAGGAAGGTGAAGCTCAGGGGCCTCCAGTATGGGACATTACCTGCTGCTGGGAAGTGGAGTGGGTCTTGCCCAGAGACTATACCTGGGGTTGCTATACTCACCAGATCGCTCCCGCTGCCTCTTGCATTTCCTGGCTCTAGCTGCCCTCATCCAGGCTTAACCATCCTCAGTAAGGAAACTTTTAAGTGAATTTTAAGCAGGGCCACACAAAACACCTGCATTGGCAGAGCTGCAACTGTGGTTTGGTGTTTTGAAGCTTTTGGGAGCTTTTTCTCCAGTTCCCCTAGACCTGGAGCCACAAGTTCATTTAACGCGGGCTACTAAACAGCTCTTCGGTGGTAATAACTTTCATTGCCAGCTTAAGCCAAAGTGGTTTCTGCTGCTGTATGATGTTTTATCTGCCTTGTATCTATAGAAATGGTAGGTAACAGCTCTGAACCTGAGTTATAACTCCTGAAAGAGAGCCTCAGGCAGAGAGAATGTGGAGATAGTCAGAGCTCTTCAGAGGTAGAGCTGCACCTCTGTTAACCACAAGCAAGTGGCTTTCCAAGTTCAAACTTTGGGTTTGCTTTTTTTTTTTTTTTATATGATCTTTAGGATCATATAATAGGATCATATGTAGATCATATAATGATCTTTATATGATCTTAGTCTCAGTGATTGTTTACCATGTCAATCTTACTAGTGACATTTATTTAGAGAATATAAAAAGATGCCAATCATCTTAGCAGTCCTACTTGTATTAGCAATTTTGCAGTTAGAAGAGATGAGCAAGTCCTTATGTTTACAGCAGAAGGAAAGAGACCTAAATTGATAAGGGTTTGCAGCTCTTCCCTACTACTATAATTCTCTTGCTTGAGTATACCCAGTGTTCCCGTTGTATTCTGAGTTCCCTCCCATGTCTCCAGTTGATTTCTGCAGAAGAGGAGGAAAGTATTTTGGCCAGGTTTGAGGGTGCTGAATGGCCGGCAGCGCGTGTGCATCACTTAGCAGCAGCATATAATTACTGAACACAGTCTGCAGCCTTTCCCTAAGTGGAGACTGACTTTTTCCCCCCATGGAAAGGCTGCAGATGGAGGCCTGCTTTTATCCCACTAGCAGCGTTCCAAAACTTGTAGGAGTTTAAAAACATCTGAAACCCCTCCATGTCTTCTCAAATTTGTTTGCAATTACCCAATATGCTCAGGGATTCTTGGAGGAAAAGCAATTTTACGTTGAGGGGAGTAAAACTCGGTAAGAAGATGAGACTGGTCTGTCTCATTCTGTGCTTCACTTCCCCCCACCCTTAGTTCAGTGGGAGTACTCTGTAATAAGCTGCAAAAAAACTATTTCCTTTCATGTTAGACCAAAAGCTATTTTTCTGGGTACCGTGTTGCTTTGCTTCACTAACTGTGAAACGGGACCTAATGCAAAAGGCCAGCGAAGTAAAAGGCCCAGATTTATCCCTATGGCAAACACATACTTGGACCTTCAGGCTGGCTCTGAGCTTATGAAGATGCTGAAGCATTTGCAAGATCCAGGGGTATTCTGATTAAATCTAGAAAGGGAGTGTAGAAGTTTTTCCATTCAAACATTTTCTTTTTAAATAGTAATAATACCCTTATTTTAATAACCAAGAGCTGATTTTTAAAAAAGTGTTTATTTCTGTCAGACTCACTTTGCAACGACCTTGGGGAATGAGGTTTGATTCAACCAAATTGAGCCCTCTAAAGGTTAGGAAGCTGCTTTAATCCAGCTGTCCAGTCTCTCCCATGGTCTCCCATTCAAGGAAATGCAATAGGTAAGAAGAATTGTTTTCTTGAGGGCTTAAGACATGTAGATGCTCTGCGTATCTGCATGTATGTAGAACACAGGCACAGCTGATATTGTTCTTTTTCCTTTCCTGCTTTGCAGGCATAGTCGGTGTAAATGGCAAAATCATGAGATGTTCACTATATCAAAGTGGGCACATGAGCCTTTCAAGACCTTTTTTACCGGATTAGGCTGTTTATTACCTTCTTCTGCAGAGAACACAATAGATTAATTAACACAGTGAACTGTATTTATGTGGTCCCCTGTTATGGTATCAGGCAGAACAAGGTTAAGAGCTGCACATGCACATTTTGCAGCAGTTGGAATGATTTATCATATTATTATCCATCTTTTGTAGGAATCATTAATGAGTTAATGTAGTGTGTGAATCTGAGGCAAGGGTTTTAAAGAACGTGTGTGCTAATCAATAGTTTGTGAGAGCTTGAAAAACAGGTTATTGAAATCAGTCATAATTAGCCATAGATAAAATCCTAATAAATCACTGGTAATGCTGGTTCTCTTCAAATTGAAAAAAATGGAAAGACTAGGAGAGGGTCAGAGCAGTGAGCTATGAAATTATTCAGGAAATGAATTGATGACAAGAACTGATGGTGATACAAAGGTACCTGTATGGGAACATTTTAGTGAAGAAAATCCCCCTTTCCTTGAGGGATGAAGAGAAATTGAGAGGAGAAATGATTATATATTATATATTCCCAGGAAGCACCAGCCTCCCTCCATAACTGAGGCTGTGTGTTACCACCATTAGAGGCAGCTGAAACACGTGCTGTAATTTCTCCTTTCTGTATTACGAACATTTTTAATGTGAATAGTTAATTTCAATCAGAAAGCTTCATCTTTCAGATAAGATGAAATGCCATGAGCGTGTTGGCCTCAAGACGGATTTTAAAGCAGAGCCCTGAATTATTTTAGAAGAATTAAATTCACTTTCTGTCCTGTGCAGAGGAGAGCCCTTCCAGAGCATCCCACCCTAACTGTCTCAAGCACTTCTACCTTCTTGTTCTTCCCGACTCCCCTGCTCTGGTCCTGAACTGGAAAAGCAGCAACGCAAGCACCAGAGCGGGCTGTCACCAGCTCGTGATGGATCAGTTCCTGCAGCCCGGTGGCTCTTTGGGATGTGCCTGGGTGTAGGTTCCTCCTTCAGAGTGCGTGCAAGGGAATTGGTGATGACTCAAGGTATGGTTTTGATGTAGTCTGATCTACAGTGTGTTGTTGAGCTCCGTGTTGGGAATCTTCATGTCCATGGTCTCTGTGGACTCTGCCTGGTGTGTGCAAATTAGTAACATCTACCAGATGCCACCTGGGTTGGCACAGTTATTCCATTACAGTGTATTATTTGATGGAAGGGGGGAAAAAAAGTATAATCATAACTTACCCTGTATATGGAAAGGAATAGGATGAAAGTTCAACCCTTACTTTGCAGTTTCTGACATAAATAACGTAACTAGCTTTTTACGTGGAAGCCTACCTATTGCAAATGCTTCTCTAACACCGACATAAAATATTCAAATCCATTCACATAAATCCCCAGCTTTTTAACTTAATGTTCTAAATTAATGGATGTAATATTTGCAGGCATGGGGATACCTAGAAAGCTTAAAAGTCAAATTCTGTCTTTGTCAAGAAAATCAAACTAGGTATGGCACATTTAAATCCCCAGTCCACTGCATAAATAAAAGTTGTTTAATAAGATATTGGTTTGGGTCAAGTGGGGAAAACTGCTATCTTGAAGGTATTGTGTTAACTTTATAGGAAGTACTTTGTAGATTGTCCTTGGAGCATAGGGTCAAGTTTTAGTCTTCCAATGTCCAAACCAAACCAAACCAAAAGTAAGCTGATAAAAAAATTGTAAATAATTATGGAGTAGCATAGCCAAGGTAACAGATGGGATTTCTAGACAGGGAAAGACTGAAAAGTTGATACTTTTTTTTTGCCTGGAGCATAGATAGGAAGTGAAATTGTTGAAGAACTAGCTAAGGACATTTATAATATAAAATCTTATGGTATACTTGAGTATGTTGGGAGAAAATGAGTTAGAGAACATGGGACAGGAGAAGACAGGTACCATTCATCTGGCAGGCACGAGGAGCCCTTTATTGCTGTCACAGACATTTTGGGACAGCGACCTGTCCGTGTTTAACTGGTCAAGTTCCTTCCTCCTCTTCTTTGTCCTATATATGAGGACATTTCTATGCAGGTGAATTTATCTTTCACTGCATATAAATATTTTAAGCCCAAAGGAACAACAAGGACACGAGAAGGTTCCAGCATAGCAGCAACCACAGGCATTGGAAAGTGTTTGGAGCTGGAGACCAGGCAGGATTCCCGGCTGTTCCTGGCAAACAGGGTTTTGAGCTGTTCCCCATCCAGCCGTGCTGTGTGCGGCTCCCGGGCTGTGGTTAGGAGCCTTGTCTCCCAGAGAAGCAGTCTCTTTGAGAGCAAAGCCCATTAACCTATTTTTAGTTTGATAATGGAGCATTTAGCTCATCACTGCCCAGCCTGAAGCCCAAGCAAGATGAGTTTTACCTACTTTTTTAATTTCCTGTTGCAAAGCCCTACTTAAGCGAGCGGTGTGACAGGGCTGTCTCCGGAGATGGAACTCACTTGGGCTGCCAGTTTAATTTACAGCATCTTTATCCATCACCGCAAGGGCGAGATCTCCTCCTCCTCCAGCTGCGTGATGAAACCACTGCTGTTGCCAATTGGGCTTCAGGTTGACACTGAAACAAGGGTCTAATTGCACACACTTGATGGAGATCACCTCTGCAGCATCTCGCACTTCAGCGAGAGCCGTTCACCACGCAGGAGGGTGGAAATTAGGCCTGTGCTTAGTAACTGCATGGGTGTGAAAATTCTGCCGCCACGCATGGAAATCATTTTGCTAAACTAATTTTCCAACGTGAAAACCTTGTAATAAGAACCCTCTCCACGAGTAGCTTTCAAATTGTTTTCCCAGCGCACTGCAAAAGGCTCTTAATGACATTGTCGTGTCATTCTCCTGCGCTTCCCAAACATTTTCTTCTTACATTCTTGCATTTCTGTGAAACCATTGTGAGCTCTCTGCAGCTTCACATTGAACTAATATTGCTGTTGGACTCATACCTATGGACAATGGAACGATACTATAATGTTTTATTTCTACATGTAGCAAAATTGCAAGAAGGGAGTTATATGACATGATTTTCTTCTCTGTGAAAGAGGGGCTAGAGACAAGAGTTTAGTCTTTCACATATGAAAAGGCTTAGTTTTGCAAGAGGTCTGATGCCCTCTGTTTCCATGGCAAGGGCTCAAATGTGAAAACATGCACTTTTTTAATAGACTGTATTTAAGATGCCTTGAGAGCTGTCCCATTTAGACCTCTTGAGCCAGAGGCAGGCAAAGAGAAAATATTTCTGTTATTTTTCAGTGACTCCTACTTGTCTAACCTAATGCGAAGCATTAGAAAAAGCCTATTTCTATTTTGGTTTGGTTTTAGGACATGCAGTTTTCCATCAAATAACATTTTTGTTTGTTACGGTGATGTTCAAGGCTAAACACTATACCAGTGCTCTCACAAAGCGCACCTCCTGGATAGCCCAGTGCTTTGATGAAACTCATGTTAAAATAATTCTCTGGAGAGTTGTTTCTCAAGGCTTGTGCCAGACAGAGCTGTTGCGGCGAAATGCATTACGGAGTTCTTCCTTCCACTTCATCAGGCTTTGGATAACAATGCCTTCTGTTGCTAAAGTTCCTCTGCCCTATCTGTCACCACTAGGAAACCATTTCAAGTAATAGCTCATTGAAATATATTGGGCTAAAATACGAGATTGTGGATCAAATAGTGTAAACCGTCTCAGCGTTTTCTCTGGATGAATAAAGGTGATATACAGGCCTTGTCAGAGAGACTATTTGCACATTAGAAAGCAGTGTAATTCCAAAAATCTTCATTTTATTACATTTATTCTAAAATTAAGCAATTTCACTTTTGCTGCTCTGGTGATGCTGATTTTTCATTGTTATAATGTTTCTTTTTTCTTCTGTGTTATGATTCCCGTTCACTGAATCAAATCTGTATGGCGCTTTGAAGCTAAATTTTTACAGGACCAGTAATAATCTTGTTGCCATAATGTTACTGTTTCATTTAGGCTTAAAGGCCAGTTTATGACTGAAATGGAATATCTGCAACTAGTATGTCCCTGAATCTAATTTGCATGTAAATTAAACATTTAAGAATACGACTGATTTCTGAATACACACAAAGTATGCTGTTTTGATTCCTTGAAAATAAAAATGCATAGCATTAATAAGAAGAATATGATTTATATAGTGGCCTTTTATATCTTACCAAGCAGGATGTGACAAAACCTCACTTATTTCCATTCACATTAATGGAGGACTCAGATTAAATGCTGGCTGAAGCCTAATGCTTAGAATTGTTAGTATCTAGTGTTACTTTCTTATAGCTGGGTGGTAAAGGTATGAGAGCAAATGGAGAGGAGAAAATTTGAATGTATGGATTTGTCCTTTGGCTTGTTTTGGCTCTTTCTGCTATATCAGATTATATAAAGCCCTATCCCCCCATTCTTTGCTTGAGATGGGCATTGCAAAAAATGAAGGATAGCTGAGAGGAGCTAAAAAAAATCAATAACATAAAAAAAGATAAGGGAATAAATGGAACAGGTTAAAAAAAGAAAAGAAATGAACAATGTGTCTACTTGCTTCTAGCTTGTATTTAGAAAGTGTTTATGGATCCTGTAAGATTCATTGAAGCCACTGAAATTTGGGCTGGCCCTTTGAAACTAAGTTACTTGTATATACTGCCGAGTTGCTGTTGAGTTTATTACACTTACCCAAATTGCTTGGTTGATGGAAATACTCGGGCTCACCAGCACAGTCAAAAGGGAATAAAGCACCAGAAAAAGTTGGGGAAAATAGATTTATTTTAGTTTTTAATGAGACTATTTTCTTTTATGATGACAGACCTTCCCTCTGCTGGAGCTGTTTCCCCTCGTGCTACTAATGAAGATGGGATGCTGCGAGCAAACCACAGGGCACTTGAAGACAAGCATCAGCCTGTGCTATATGCAAGCTAGCAAACACCAGAAGGAGTTTGGAGAAAAGACGTTTTGGTGTGTGAGTGAAGGAAGAAGTTTCCAAACAGCATGTGTGCAGCAATAAGGACTCAGCCTTGCTTTCCTTATGCAGCCCTTGAGGAAGCTGAGCACCTGGTGATCCCGCTGGTTGCCCTGGGAATTGAAGATGCTCAGTGTTTCCCAGGTGAGAGACCACTTTGGTTTTCCTGATAAGATCAGTCAGTCAGCTGCTTGTGTGGGACAGAAAAAAACCCCACACTTGTCTTAGCTCTCCTAGACCTGTATTAATTGCTGCTGTGGTAGTGTGTGGTTCTGCACTGCCAGTGACCTCCCGTGGCAGCAAGGGAGAGATGCTGCTCGGATCTTATTGATCTCTGCAAATGCAATTAGCGTGTGGTAAAATTTGACTTTTGCAGTCCAGTTTGCAGAGCTGGACTTCTTTGCTCACAGTCATGGTTTCACTTCAACAAAGAAGCACCCTGGCTCTTTAGGAGCCAAGTTGCTGTGCATGTGCTGAGTGGCCGACTTGCGTAACAAAAACATAACTAAGTGCCTTTGGTGCAGGCCATTATGAAGAAATCTATATGTCAATTAGCTATCCTTTATTTTGCGTCCACTCTGGACACTCTGTCTGGGAGAGGAGGCAAATCCACCCAAGTTTACTCAGCTGTATGAATAGGGAAGGATTTCATATACAAGAAGAGGGAAGCAGCAGAGATGTGGTATGTGGTTCAAGCCCAGATCGCTTTCCGCTGCCCTCCCTGCAACTCCCTCTATCTCTCAGATCTATCAACTTATTTCCCACTTGCCTTCAAAGTGCCTGAAGGGCAGACATTGGGCTGCTATTGCAGTTTGTCTGGTCAGATTGACCCAGCTGTGCAATACAACAAGCAGTCCGGCATGGTGGGCTGCTGTCTTGCAGGGATAGCAGGTGGGATTTTAGCTGATAAGTCATGAGTATTTCGAAGAACATGATTTCCCTGGGGAACGGGACACATTTGGGCAATAGGCTAGTGGCAAGGCAGTGCTGGGACCCCATGGGGGTCATCGAGCACTTGTGTAAAGCAGCCATGAGTGCAGGTGCCAGATGTGAGTCCTAAACATGCTGCTTCTACCTACAGGGTGGGACTACTCCCATCCCAGGTGAAACCAACAATCAGGGATCAATATCTGTTGGGTTTATGTTTAGCCCTTGAATGCCAGAAAATGTGCCATGTACTGTGAGTGATGAGTCCTACCAGCAGTGTTTCCTCCAGCTATGAAAACTATGACACCAAGTTTCTCGATGTGTTATTTTCTCTTTCATCCTTGTTTGAATTGTTTCTGCTGAGTAGTGTTTACCAGTCCTCAGCCTGGGTATTTATCCATTTCTGGGGTTTGTGGCAAGGAGGTGATGTTTTCCAAGGCTGCTAAAGGTTGGCCCACTTTTTCTATTGATTATCGGTGTTAATTAAAACAGCTCCAAGGCCACTATTCTCAGGACCAAACTGATCTGGAGCAGAACCTGGCACAGTTTGGGTAATTGCAACTTAATCTGTTTCAGCACAGAATCCATGGAATGGCTGCCCTGGCTCAATAGCTCTGCCTCCTCTGAGAGATGTCTGCTCCGCTGCATCATGCAGACAGAAGTTCCAATCACTGTGAAGTACTGCAGCTGGGAAGATAAAAAAACAGAGGTACTTCTGCTAAGCTGGGCTGGAAGGTAAAAAAGCCCTTTGCTTAGGAACCAAATGGGAATTAACTTATTCTTTATACATCTGGTCTGCTCAGCCTCTTGTGTGAGCTCCTGATTCTGAAATTTAGTTGTGTTGTGTGGAAAGGTGCTTGTTGATGCTCTCATTGACAATGGCGGGGATGCCTTCTGTGGTAACGCCGATAGAGGCCTGAAAAACGTGGCAGTCGATCCTTGTCAGCTTGCAGCTGAGGAAATGGGGTGTTGCCAGAGGGAAGAGCAGAGTGGCCATGATTTGTCTGAGGGCTCATGACAGTCTGTGCAGGATGGAGGGACCTGGACATAATATAAAGCCTATTTCATGATAGAGTGAACTGTGGTGGTAGTGCTACTCTGGCCAGTACTTTTGAAGTACTTGGCACTAGTGAGGCCCACCTCGAGGGCTGTGTCCAGTTTTGGGCCCCTTCATGCAAAAAAGACACTGAGCGGCTGGAGCGGTCCAGAGGAGAGCCACCAAGCTGGTGAGGGGTCTAGAGAACAAGTCTGATGAGGAGAGGCTGAGGGATCTGGGGGTGTTCAGCCTGGAGAAAAGGAGGCTGAGGGGAGACCTTCTGGCTCTCTCCAACTCCCTGAAAGGAGGGTG